>CAUYON010130140.1:0-35344 GCA_963573935.1 Arctocebus calabarensis | reverse complement strand
ATCTTTTCTGGTATGAGTGCAATTTCATTCCTTTCAGTAAATTCTTAGAGGTTTGCAAATGAGACAGAGCCTCAAGCTGTCACCCTGGATAGAGTGCCATCGCATCACAGCTCACATCAACCTCCAATTCCTGGGCTCAAGCGAGTCTCTTGCCTCCACCTCCCAAGTAGCTGGGACTACAGGCACCCACCACAACACATGGCCATTTATTTATTTTATTTTTTTTTTTGGTTGCAGCCGTCATTGTTGTTTGGCGGGCTGGGCTGGATTCGAACCTGTCAGCTCAGGTGTATGTAGCTGGCGTCTTAGCCTGTTGAGCCACAGGTGCCGAGCCGCGATCCAGTTTTAGAACACATCCACCACCCTCCAATGTGCTCTTTTCCCCCAATTCCACCCCCAGCTCTAAACAACTGATCTGCTTTCTGTCTGTATAGTTTTGCCTTTTTTTAAGGAATGTTATAAATAAATGGAATTATACAACATACAGTCTTTTATGTCTGGCTTCTTTTATGTAGCCTAATGTTCTGGGGGCTCATCCATTTGTAGCATTCCTCTGTAGTTTGCTTCTTTTCATTACTGATTAATATTCCATTATAGGTATATACCTCATTGGTGGGCAACTTCCAATGTAGCTGTTACTGATCCCCACTTCCTGTGTAGTTCTTGCCCTTGTGTAATTCCTTCACATTGAGTGTAGGCTGGACTTAGTGCCCTGTTTCTATGAATAGAATGTGGCAGAAAAAATAGGATGTCATTTCTGAGATTAGGTTATAAAACCAGAGATTAGGTTATTTTTAGTAGGGACGGGTCTTGTTTTTGCTCAGGCTAGTCTTAAACTCTCCCTCTCTTTTTTTTTTGTAGAGACAGAGTCTCACTTTATCGCCCTTGGTAGAATGCCGTGGCGTCACACAGCTCACAGCAACCTCCAACTCCTGGGTTTAGGCGATTCTCTTGCCTCAGCCTCCTGAGTAGCTGGGACTACAAGCGCACGCCACAACACCTGGCCAACTTTCTATTTTTGCAGTTCGGCCGAGGCCGGGTTTGAACCAGCCACCTTTGGTATATGGGCTGGCGCCCTACTCGATGAGCCCTAGTCTTAAACTCTTGAGCTCAAATGATCCTCATGTCTCAGCCTCCCAAAGTGCTAGGATTATACTTGTGAGCCACCACACTTGGCTCACACCATGATCTTTGTGGAAGAGATCCCTGGAATTATGTTGTGCTAGGCTGCCGGTAGGTCTAGTCTATTAACAGTCTCCACTTTACCTTACAGAGGTATAGATAAATTAAGTATCTTGCCCAGACCTCCTAGATCAGGAAGATCACCATCATTAGGGAAATTCTATCATGCCCTAATCCTATTCCAGATGGGTTGAATCAGAAACTCTGGGGTGGAGTTTGGTGGTTCATGCCTGTAATCCCAGCACTTTGGGAGGCAGAAGTGGGTGGATTGCCCAAGCTCATGAGTTCCAATTCAAGACCAGCCTGAGCTGCAGGAGACCCCATCTCTAAAAATAGCCGGTCATTGTGGAGGGTGCCTGTAGTCCCAGCTACTCTGGAGGCTGAGGCAAGAGAATCACTTGAGCTCAAGAGTTAGAGGTCGCTGTGAGCTATGATGCTAGAGCACTATACTGAGGGAGTGACAAAATGAGATTCTATCTCAAAAAAAAAAAAAAGAAAAGAAAAGAAAGAAAGAAAGAAAGAAACTCTGGAGTGAAACCCAACAATCTTTGTTAACAAGCCCTCACGCTGATTCTGATGCATGCTAAACTTGGAGAGCTAATGTTAGGGAATAGTTTAGATTTTTTTGTTTGTTTGTTTGTTTTTGGGTTTTTAACAGTTTATTTATTAATTTATTTATTTTTGAGACAGAGTCTCACTTTTTTTTTTTTTGAGTAGAGTCTGTGTCACTCTCGGTAGAGTGCATAGTGTCACAGTTCACAGCAACCTCCAACTCTTGGGCTTAAGCAATTCTCTTACCTGAGCCTCCCAAGTAGCTGGGACTACAGGTGCCCACCATAATGCCTGGCCATTTTTTTTGTTGTTGCAGTTGTCATTGTTGTTTATCTGACTTGGGCTGGGTTTGAACCCATCAGCCTTGATGTACATGGCTGGCTCCGTTACCACTGTGCTATGGGTGCTGAGCCATCTTAGTTTTTTTTTTAAGTTATTTAAATATCTAGGAATTTTTTGGTTTTAGAAGATATTTCTTACTCAGATAATTTAAGTGCTGATTATACTTTTTTTTTTGAGACGGAGTCTCCCTCTGTTGCCCCAGGCTAGAGTGCCCTTAAGGTGCTGTGGTGTCAGCCTAACTTACATCAACCTCAAATTCCTGACTTCAAGCGATCCTTCTGCCTCAGCCTCTTAAGTAGCTGGGAATTTTCAAGTACCATCATCCACCACAATGCCTGGCTAATATTTCTTTTTTAAGTAGAGACAGGGTCTTGCTCTTGCTCAGTTTGGTCTTGAAATCCTAAACTCAGGAGATCCTTCTGCCTCACCTCCCAGAATGCTGGATTACAGGTGTAAGTCACCATTCTGGACCTGTAGTTACTTTAATATTCATATATATATATACACATTTATATATATGTTTTATACACTTGTTCTATACCTATGACACAATTCTCAAAAAAAAATGTTTAACTTGAGCTAATTTTGTGGGTTTCTACTCCTTTCATGCAAACATGTTTCAATCAAAACCCATAGTTTTTTTTTGTGTGTATGTTTATTTGTTATTTTTTTTGAGACAGAGTCTCAAGCTGTTGCTCTGGGTAGAGTGCCGTGGCGTAACAACTCACAGCAGCTTCAAATTCTTGGGCTCAAGCGATCCTCTTGCTTCATCCTCCTTAATAACTGGGACTACAGGCACCTGCCACAAAGCCTGGCTATTTTTGTTGTTGTTGTTGCAGTTGTCATTGTTGTTTTTTAGCTGGCCCGGGCCAGGTTCAAACCCACCAGCCTCGGTGTATGTGGCCAGTGCCCTACCCACTGAGCTACAGGCATCACCAAGACCTATAGTTATTAAAGGTAATTTAGTAGTAGAAGTATCCATTCAAATAAATTGTGTGTGTGTTTGTGTGTGTTTAAAGCATGAATTAGAAAAAGTAGAGATTTTCAAGTTGAAGGTCTAACAAAAGAAAAGGAAAGAAAATTGAAAGTTAACTCAGAACCCGGGTTTTTTTCTATTAAGCTATACCCCTTCTCTAGCACAAGGGACAGCAATCATATGAGTAAGAAAAGCGTATTTCAAAGATTTAATTATTTTTAATGGTTATTTTATTCTTAGAGGATTTGACTGCCTCAGTATTGGAAATAAATGATCTTATGTGACATAATACATATATGCAAGCAACAGTCTATATCATGATTCCTGGATACCAAGAACATCCAGGCCAGAAAAGAAATTACTGCAACTTAAAATGGAATTTTACTGGCAACTACTACATTTTCTTCCCTGCTTATTAATTTTAAATCATATGATAAAGTGAATTTAATAACAGGGAGTCTAATGGGTATGAGAAAAATTGCTTCCCTTTTGCTAAACCGTCAAATGTAATTGAAGATTGATACTATGTGTTGTAAAAATTGGCTTATTTTCAGTATAATGGAAGACATATCATCACTTCTGATGTTATAGTCTATTACCATGAAAGGAAAAAGAAGTATTAGAATGCTTACAAAAGGACTGGCTTCATAATTTGGAGGGCCTACTGAAACATGAAGATGTGGGTGCCTTTTTCAGGAAGCATGGGGGAAAGTGCTATTAAAGCTACTAAAATCCAAAAGGTTTTTGTTTCTTCTTTCTCTCAAATCTTCATTGTGTTTTTATTTGCTATTTATTCATTTATTTAGACAGTCTCACTTTGTGCCCCCTGGGTACAGTTCCATAGCGTCACAGCTCACAGCAACCTCAAACTCTTGGGCTTAAGCGATTCTCTTTCTTTTTTTGAGACAGAACCTCAAGCTGTTGCCCTGGATAGAGTGCTGTGACATCACAGCTCACAGCAACCTCCAACTCCTGGGCTCAAGACATTCTTCTGCCTCTGCCTCTCAAGCAGCTGGGACTACAGGTGACCGACACAACGCCTTGGCTATTTTTAGGGGGGAAAGGCGGTCTCACTCTTGCTCAGGCTGGTCTCGAACCTGTGAGCTCAGCCAATCCACCCGCCCTTGGTTTCCCAGAGTGCTAGGATTACAGGTGTAAACCAGAGCGGCCGGCCCGTTAGGCCTATTAATGAGTTGAAAAGGACATCTCTGAGAAGGCCGGGGGACATGATATGACATGGCAGATTACCTTTCTCATGGCTAACAACTCAGTTTAGGGGATCCCATTGGCTAAGAAGAGGTCCAGTGAGTCATCCCCTGGGGGGAGCTGTAAGATTTTATTTTAGTTCACACCAGATCACAGGTGGGAGAGGGGTTCACCCTGCAAAGCCTCACCAAATGCACCATGGCACCACCTGCCCCAAGATGCAGCAAGGTGCATGTGTGTGACCTGGACCTTCCCCACACCATACCCACGTCCTTGCTAAAAAGCAGAGTGCTGGCAGAATGCAACCCCACCCCACCCACATTACCCAGTTGCCACCGGCAGAAGTGGTCAAAAGGGGAAGGTCAGGCAACAGTCGAGGTGCAGGGCTTGGAGCTAGCAGCTGAGACCCCACCTGGGAGGCAGAGAGATGGCAAGAGAAGAAACCACATGTAAGCCAAGGTTCCAAGTCTCCATCTATGCTCCTTTGTTCCATCAAACTTCTCTTACAAAACACAAATTCAAAAATAAAATCATTAAGATTTCCTTTTTTGATATCCTTCACATTCCTTGGTTGCCTGTCCACTCTGCCGGTGGCTACCACCGGAGAAGCTGCCCGCTTCCCCTAGCCACCCAGAAGACTGGGAGTGTCTCCTCAAAACATCTCCAGGGGTGCAAGCCCCACTGCCATTGTTCCCACTGCTGTGGCTGCCGCTCTGTACCTCAGGGGACCACCTCTCCAGCTTGGCCTGTGTGTGCAGTTACCTGAATATTAAAACCAATTTTATAGCTGTGTGCTGTTTGGTGTTTTTCCTCTAAAATAAGAGCCCAATTCTACCTCCTTCACTTGGTGAAATTTTGTATTTATTCTTGAACTCTAACTTAGTTCTCAATTCTTCCTACCTCAGTTTCTCAGAGCTAATCCCTCCATCCTTTCATAGTATTTCTGAGTAATCCTTATGTTTCTGTCAGTGCTGAAATGCACTTATCTGTTGAAATGCACTTGTCACCTATTCCAGTATGTTAAATTTTGAATACTTCAACGTTTTTAAAGGTGAGACATATTTTATAAATGACATATGCATTTGGTTTGTTAGACACATTTTCTTTTTTCTTCTGTATTTTCTGGAAAGGAAACCAATAGAAAACTGGAAGTTTTAAAACAACAGTGTGTGTTTCAATTGTTAACATCTTAGACTCCGGCCAATTTTTGTTTAGTCTCTAGGAATGTAATAAGCTTATTTAGGGTGAGTTTTTATGTTGTTCATGTTTATTTTTGAAGAAGATGTTATTATAGTATCCTGTGCATTATAAATCAAGTATTTCATGTTGAATTAAATGCTGAGTCCATTTATACATTGTCTAATGATATTTCCAGTAATAGTCTCCAGAATTGGAAAGAATTAGTAATTTGGTTGTCATACACATTCAGATTTAAGAACATCATTTTTAGTTTATGTTGCAAGACAAGCATTTTGTTATGATAAATTTTACTAAGTTTAGTTAGGTGGAGTAGCTTAGTTGACAGTTCTTATGTTTTGTTTTATTGTTTGGAGACATTCTAGAGACAAGAGGAAAATTAAAGAAAAACATATGTAGGATTTTCCTGAAATAAATTGTACTAGACATCACATAACATTTTAAGTTTTAGCCACAAAGTGGAATAATTAATATTGGATGACATAACAATGTATATACAGTATCTGTTGAATGACAGGGGCAATGAATGGATTAAATTTAGCTAGACTATTAAAACATCATGGTGCAGTACTATCTGAAAGTATATCCTCCTGTGAATAAAGAACAACCATTGAGCTTTACATTTTTCTTTTCAGGTATTGAGCGGGAAAAACAGGATCTGGAGAAGAAGATGTCAAGTTTGAGAGTGCAGCTGGACATCAATGCAATGGCCTCTGAGTTAGAGGAGGTGAAGCAGTGCATGGAGCGCAAAGACAAGGAGAAAGCCAAGTTAGCAGCACAAGTGGAGGTGACTTCGCCTTTTTTAAAGCTGCATTTCAAAGCCTGTAATTTTATTTCATAGAATTGCTTAGTGAATTTTTTTTTTTTTGAGTCAGAGTCTCACTATGTTTACCTCAGTAGAGTTCTGTTATGTCACAGCTCACAGCCTCCAACTCTTGGGTTTAAGTGATTCTCTTGACTTAGCCTCCCAAGTAGCTGGGACTGTAGGCGCCTGCCATAGTTCCTGGCTATTTTTTGGTTGCAGTTGTCATTGTTGTTTAGCCAGCCTGGGCCAGGCTTGAACCCACCATCTTTGGTGTATATGGCTGGTGCTTTACTCACTGAGGTATGGGCACTGAGCCTGCTTAGTGAAGTTTTTATACAAATGTTTTAGTTTGTGAAGTCTAGTTTGAGTATAGATAGTGTAAAGTCATATTATGACTCATTTGCTTATATATAGGACATACTATATAGAAATCCTATGAATTAGTTTATATTTCATTTGGGACCCCAAAGCCAGGGAACTGGACTCCTTTTCACTATTATTTTATAGTGAAATATTTTACTGTTATTCAATTTGAAAATATTTTTGTTCCAGTAGCAGGTAAGCCCTTCCTACAGACAGCAGGGACTTTTCTTATCTGAGAGAACAGTGAGTTGTCATCTGTTTTGGGGGCAAAACTGGCAGAAAGAATAGCAAGAAAGTATCATTACTATTTCTTCTTTGGAACCATAAAAGTTTTCAAATGAAGTAAAGTTGTGATGACTCCATTAAATTAGTGTTATGTAGTAATTGTGTATGATGTGGTCTTCATGAATGAAGTGTAAGTAGTAGGCAGCTATCATTTCCTGCCTCCCTTTTATCTAGCGTAGATGAACTAATTATCAGCATATATTAAAAATCAAAGGGAAGGACCTCATAAAAGGAAATGGCTTAATTCAAATCATAATTATGCAAATTAGATCAAATATGGATGACACATTTGGAAATAGATATGTATCACTCTTCCCATATATCTGGTTTTATTAGGGAAGCTATGTTCTAATAACTTGCAATTGAAGGATTTCCAAAATTATAATGAAAGGTAGAAAATTGGTGTTAAAAGCACCTAATTTTATATAACCTAAAGGAAGTATTTAATGTTACTCTCATCTGAGTTTCTCTTTCATCTTATGAGCATGTCAACAGAAAATGTCTTTTAGATTTGGTTCAAGATTTAGATTGTAAAGGTAATGAAATATTGACTTACTCTTTCCAAAGTCCTCTACATGATTAATAAATACTTATTTGAAATAGTCTCAGAGGAATGGTGTTTGTATGACTTTTAAAGCTTGTTTCATGGGTATTATTTTAGCCCTTGATCCTGCTGATGAAAATGCTGAAATGTGATTCTTTTGCTGAAATTAAGTTAGTTTTTCAAACTATGATAATATGTCTCAAAGGTAGAAAATCCCTTTGCTAGCTACTTAGAGCCATATATGTTGGTTCTTCCTCCCCTCTTTCCTTCTTTCTCATTTTCTTTTGTCCATATAAGTTGAGGAAAAACAGATCTCAAACATATGAGCATTTAAAAAAAAATAGCTTTTAATAGCCTAATAATGCTCTCCTTCAAGGATCCTGGCTTTCCCCGCATCTTGATTTAACAGTTCTTGACATTTGCACATGGGTTGGAGGAAGAGTGTGAGTTCTCTTGGGTTGATTGTACAGGCTTTAGGTGTGAAAAATAGTTGGAGAGATTCCACCAAATCCTTATCTCTTGCAGGTGACATTCTAAAATGGATGTAGAAAGTTTTTGAATTTGTCTTCTGAGAACAAATTCCGTTCAGAGACTGCAGGATTTTTTTTTTTTTTTCTCAGTTGCTGTTGAAAAAGACATCATAGAAAGACAGCAATCATCCCCGGAATAAATTACCATTAGCTACTTACATTAGCTACAGATTAATTTTTCAGGTTTTCTTATTTTTAACAATAAAATAATTATTTACATCAGTGATTTTAGATTTAGTGACACTTCTGATTTAGCTTTGTTTATTGTTCATAACTTTTAGAGGCCTTCCAAATATCTTTATCCACAACCTATTCTCAAAGTGAATAGTGCAGACTTTGTGAGAGGTATGGGTTACATTCCATTCAATTGTAACCTCTAACAGTTAAAATTTTACTGAAATTTTATTGAATTCCATTTAGTTTCTCCTTTAATGTTAGAATGGGACCGTTGCCTAATACATGCTATTAAAACATAGACATAAATCTCCTTTTGTTCCTTCTTGGAGACCAAATATGAATAAAAAAAAGATTGTTGGTTAAGCCCAACAATCAAGAAAGTTTGTAGAGCAACAGTTCTTATAACAAGTTCAATCATTAGTTTCTTCTTTTTTTCAAATTAATTAATTTATTTATTTGGAAGGTGAATGAATGTATCAATGAACGAACACAGTCCCCTCCAGGGCAAAGTGAATGAATGCATCAATGATTGGATACAGTCCATTCATGGAATTAAGGCCCAGGAAATTCACATGAAACTGACGTTGGCATAGGGAATGGGGGTTCCACATTTAGTCCCAAGAGCAAAGTGAAGGAGACACCGAGGCACAGGTGACTCCTCAGCAGTTGTCCGTCCTTTTTGGCTATTGGAGCCTCCGATGGGGGTTGGAGGGCCCCCACCTTGCCGGTCATTGAGCCTGCTGGTTCTTCAGCTGGCTGCTGCAGCACCGACACCACCAAGGAGGAGGCAGCACGTCCACCAGCTCCACTGAGCTGGCCAGGGCGCCAAATGTCCTGCATCAATTCTCCCTCTCTGAGTAGAAACCCCAACTGCTGTTAGGGAAAAGGGGTGAAGACTTGATCTAACTGCTTCCTGCTGAATCAGGAAATGATAGAAGGGGGCAGTTAGGGCTTCTCCGGAGGGAGAGTGATACAGGAGTTCATGGACTGGAACCATCTTTATTGAGTATGGCTTGATGACATTTCTGGAAAACACAAATCTCATTAGTATTATCAGTAATAGGCAAAGGTAGAGCAGCATCAGGTCAGAAGCACTTATTCATAGTGCTTATTCAGAAGCACTTATTTAAGAAAACCGTATTAGGAATTTTTTTTTTTTTTCTGCTGTTTCCTGAATAATAACTTCAAACTTTCTTTTGGCTCACAAGTGTAGCTGGTGTGTGGTTGGCTGTCTTCATTGTCTGCCTCCATAGAAGATGGAGGGTTCCAGGATTTTACTCGTGAAGGATGTAAAGTGGAAAGATTTTAAAGGAAATACATAGTCAACTGGATCACAAGTCTTAACAAATTTAAGAAGATTTAATTCATTCAAAGTATCTTCTCTAGTCACAGTAGAATGAAACTATAAATCAATAGCAAAAGGAAAATAGGAAATCCACAAATACATGGAAATTAAACAACACCCCTCTTAAACAACCAATGGGCTAATGAAGAAATCCCAAGGAAATTCAGAAAATTTCTAGAGACAAGTATAATGACAGTGTGTGCTCATGCACTTGGAGAATTATTATTATTATAATGTCCATACTACCCAAAGCAATCTATAGACTCAATGCAATCTCTATCAAAATCCCAATAGCATGCTTCCAGGATGTAGAAACAGGCATTCTAAGTTTCATTGGGAATCAGTAGCCAAAACAATTCTGAAAAAGAAGAATAAAGTTGGAGACCTCACATTTCCTAATTTTGAAACATACCACAAGGCAACAGTAATTAATGATGGCATGATAACGACATAAAGATAGATATATGGATTAATGGACCAGAATAGTAAGCCCAGAAATGAACCCTTGTGTAGCCAAATCCCTTTCAACAAGGGTGCTAAGACTGCATAATGGGTATAAGGCAGATGAAAAAGAATGAAATTGGAGTCTTATCTTAAATCACATGCACAGATTAATTCAAAAGGTATTAAATATCTAACCCTAAAACCATGGTTTTAAGACCTAAAACCATGAAACTTACAGGGAGAAAACATAGAAAAAAGCTTCAGAACATTGGGTTTGGCAATGAATTTTTGGATATGTAGGAGAAGAAAGAAGAACCCACACAATTTCTCAGTTGGAACTAGCTCCTGTTATTAAAGGCACAGTAAAAAGAGAAAAACAAATAAATTTATTTACATTTATATTTTATAGAAACATGGGAGACATCCAGAGAATGAGTGCCCCAAAGAAGTTGTTTTGAGGTCCATTTTCTACAAAGAATAGTACTTTTTTTTTTTTTTTTTTGAGATAGAGCCTCAAGCTGTTGCCCTGGGTAGAGTGCTATGCCATCACAGTTCACAGCAACCTCCAACTCCTGGGCTCAAGCGATTCTCTTGCCTCAGCCTCCCAAGTAGCTGGGACTACAGGCACCCGCCACAACGCCCGGCCATTTTTTGGTTGTAGTTGTCATTGTTGTTTGGCAGGCCCGGGCTGGATTCAAACCCGCCCGCTCAGGTGTATGTGGCTGGCACCTTAGCCATTTGAGCTACAGGCACCAAGCCAGAATAGTATATTTTTAGAGAACTGACAAGCCAAAGGAAAAAGGTTGAGTCTACAGAAGGCAAATAAATGTCAGGTGAAGGTTTTGTTAGTGTCATCAACATTAGCAGACAAAGCCTTCCTCTTGTGTCATCTCTGGATGATAAGGGTCTGCAGTTGTCTTCAGTGGTTAACCTTAATTCTCCTCGTTACAGGACAGATTTTATAGTATCAAGTTCAAATTCCCATCAAGAATTTAAGTTGGGTGTGCTATTTTTTTCCAAGCCAAACTGTATCCAGCTTTACTAAGATACTTTTCATAAACAGTCATGGTATTTCAGGCAGGACATGGGCAGACGATCGTTAACAGTATACAGCAACTTTCAAACTCCCTTCTTCAACGTTCTGCCAAAAATCAGAAAGCCACTCTAAAACCCGATGACGTCTTCATTTGATGCTCTGAACAGGGAAGTTTAGAGTGAGGGTTGACATTTCACACTTAGCACGTTGTTTAACAACTTTTCACAAGCTGACCCTGACTTTCCGGAAATGAAATGAAAATGGCAGAATTTATCTGAAGATCCAACAAACTACAATGGAACTGCTGCTCTTTTGAGGGATGCCATCTCAGGGGTGTTATTGAAAAATCCAGATTCCTTGATATATTGGTAACCAATTGTTGAGGGTCAGGACCCAAGAGATGACTGGGTTTCAGGGAGTTAAGACTATGCTGAAGGCAGGGGGAGAATAGGACATAAAAACAAATTATTTTTTCCATAGTACAAGGTGTTTGTGCCAAGGTGGCTGTGTGTCAACATCAGGGAATCCCTCCTCCTGGGAGCCAAGAGGAAGTCTCTCAAAACTAGAGGGAAAAGACATTTTCTCTCATATCAATCTAGCTTTGGAGACATTCTATTAGTGGTATATGCCCCTTCCACAAAAAACAATGAAGTGTTCTGTGTGCTAACAACATAGCTTAAAAAAAAAAAAGTAATACAAAATTCTGTATTTTTATATAACTTGATAAAAAATAGTATTTCAAACTGTACAGTCACCAGAGGCACACAGTTATCAAAAATGCACACACTTGGGTGGCATCTGTGGCTCAGGGGTAGGGCGCCGGTCCTATATACTGAGGGTGGCAGGTTCAAACCTGGCCCCAGCCAAACTGCAACAACAAAAAAGAATAAATATTTAGACTTTGCTGGCTGTGTGGTTTCCATTGCAACTACTGAACTGTGTTGCAACTCTTCAACTCTGCCATGATAGCAAGAGGGCACCCATAGATAAGTAAACAAATGGACATGATTGTGTTCCAATAAAACTTTAAAAAAAAATGCACACACTTCCCCTTGGCCTCCCCAGCACCCGCAGCTTTCTGTGCCTGGTCTGTGTTGGCATCTCCATTTCCTGCAAGGTTGTTCCCCTCCTTGCCAGTGTCAGCTTTTCCCTTTTTTCCCTTTGGGTACCTTCTCTCCCTTCTAAAAAAAAAGGGGGCGGGGAATAGAATTGTTTCTCCTTTGTTTTATAGCACCAGGGGTCTGCTAAGTTCTGCATAAGATAGGATTATTTATTAAAGGTAGTATCAGACACAAAACTCTCACTCGTAAGTGTTATCTATACATCTGCTGTGCTCTTTACTATACAAAAATTAGTATCTAAGTAGAATTTAAAAAATCAGCTTAAAACACTTGGGTATTTGCTTTTATTTATTTATTTATTTATTTATTTTTTTGAGACAGAGCCTCAGGCTGTCCCCCTGGATAGAGTACTGTGACATCACAGCTCACAGCAACCTCCAACTCCTGGGCCCAAGTGAGTCTCCTGCCTCTGCCTCCCAAGTAGCTGGGACTACAGGCACCCATCACAACGCCCAGCCATTTTTTGGTTGCAGCCGTCGTTGTTTGGCAGGCCCGGGCTGGATTTGAACCTACCAGCTCAGGTGTATGTGGCTGGCGCCTTAGCCTGTTGAGCCACAGGAATCGAGCCTGTAGAGTGGTGTGATGTCACAGCTCACAGCAACCTCCAACTCCTGGGCTAGGCAATTCTCCTGCCTCAGCCTCCCCAGCAGCTGGGACTACAGGTGGCCGCCATACTCGGTATATGGGGCGGGTGCCCTACCCACTGAGCCATAGGTGCCCCCCAAAGTATTAACATTTAAAAGTGTAGAAATTTTCTGTAAACTGACGACAGAATTCTTAATTAGAAAATCACTGTTATTTAAGATACAAGGTAAGCTATCAAAACAATTTGTAACATCCATTTATGAAGTCATTACAGTGAACGACGTCATTGGAGGACAGTCCTCACCCTGTAAAAATTATTTCCAATGTCACCACTAACCTTTGCAGGGGCCTTTTTAGGCTTGGGCTCTGGCTTTGGAGGAGCAGGTTTCTTTGTTACCAGAAACAGAGGAAAAAGAACATCAGTATAACAGACCAAAGAAAACAACCTGCAACCAACCTACAGTACCAACAATAGAGAAATTTCTCCCCTATCTCAGTTTTCTGTCAGATCTTCAGAAACCCACTCAATTAACACTCTGAGGCGTCCCACTTTGGCTATAACCATCAGAATTTCAGAGCCAACAACCACCAAATGGGCAAGAGTGCAAATTAGAGTATATCGCTAACCATAACTCAAGGGAAACAAAGGGAATTGTTTTACAGTGTTTCTTAGTTGCAGAGATAAATATGAAAAATTAAAAGCATACACACTTACAGCAGACAACCTTGCGGATCTTCTCTGTGGCTATTAAAAATAATAAGAGAATTGTAAATAGGACACAGGTTACTTTACCAAAACAAAAGTTGTGGTGTCAATCTGGTCTAGATTATATAGTATAGGAAGTGAAGAGAGCTTATTTAGGTAAACGCAGCACTAGGGTTACAGTTAATTACCACCAAACTGATCTAGTCCAAACCTTTGTATGACCCTTAAAGAGAATAAAGACTTACTTCGTCCTTTGCCTTGGCTTTATCTCCTTTAGCATCCCCTTCAGCCTATAAGAAACAAAAAACTGTAGCTTTTGAGGTAGTTCTTAGAGATTCCCTAAGTTCAACAGAGCGCAGTGAAAGAAAATTCAGTAAGTCATTCACGCAACTTTTCAGGACGTGTACGAATCTTAAGTTTTCGACACGCTCAGCTCCGATGCAAACGAGCAAAGTGCTTTAGGAAACTGTAAGCTTACTCAAGTATTTAAGGGCTGGTGTCGGGAGTCCCGGCCTCCCGGCCCAGGGAAGCGCGGGCTAAGCTGGAGCGAGGCCGTAGAGGGCGGCCAGAGCCCCGCCACCGAGCCAGGCTGGAGCAACAGCTGCAGATGGTGCAAACCCCTCCGGAGGCGGAGCCGAGCGCCGTTGCCATGGCAACTGTCGGGGCAGGAGCGGGAAAGCGCGCGCAGCCCGGGGAACTCGTGGGCGGCGGCGCGCTCGTCTCGTGCACTGGGAGCGTGGGCGGGCAGGGGCGGGGGCCACTCAGGGCAAGCCCCGCCCGCCGGGCTAGCGGCCCCGCCCCCTCACGGCGGCGGTTTTTTGGCGGCAGCGCATTCCCCCGCCCACCAACCCGGAGTGCCGCCTTCCCGCCCTTTCGGGTTTGAATTGCCCGCCCGCAGGGAGGGGAGGGGAGGGGGCCTGGCGATGGGGGAGGGGGCACGGGGCGGGCGCGTCGAGCCCGAGGGGAGCGGAATAAACAGCCGCCAACATGGCTCCTCCCGCCGCGGCCGCCGCTCCTCCAATATGGCCTCTGGCGCCCGCGGGCAGCCGAACAGCGCAGGATTAGCCCGAGGTCGCTCGACACCGCCTGGAGCCCCCGCGCCGGGAGGCTGTGCTTGCTCCAGCCCGGCGCCGATTCTCGTGGCCTGAACTGAGGCAGCGGCGGCTGCAGCAGCGGTGGTGGCGACGGCCCAGCGCCTGGGGCCCTCGCGCCACGTACCTTTCTCTTGGGCATGGTGGCAACGGCGGCGGGACGTAGGCGCTGTACGCGGGGATGCAGCGACGTTCGAGCTTTGGTCGGTCCGGGGGTCGTTCTCGCCTCCTCTTCTTCACACTGCTCGGGCTCCGGGGGGTTTATAAAGTTTTTATAGCGCTGGGAGCCCCGGACCGGTTAGAACCGGATTTCACCTCCCGCCGCCGCTTATTGGCCCGGCTGGGGTCACGTGGGCGGGGTTTAAACTCACCTCCTCTGGAGGGAGTGAGGAGAGGGTGGGGGGAGGGAGGGAGCGTGAGACGGCGGCGCGCAGAGGGGTGGGGGCGCAGTGGGGGAGGCGTGCGTAGAAGGCAATAAATTAGGAGGGGTGCACGATTCGCTGGGCTGCAGGGTTCCGGCTCCCGCCAAGAGCTGGGTTTTGCAAACTACCAAGTTCCTTCCACCTTATGCAACAGAGCTACCCACTTCTCCAGGCTGTGCGACACTCAGGGCGCATCTTAGTGGCTTTCCTTCCTGCTCCCGTTGGGGGCCCTAGAAGAGGGGTTTGCAAGGCACTGGCCGCACCACCCTGCTCCACTGCGCGGGAGGAAGCGCGCGCCTGAGGCACTGGCTACGGTTCCCGGGGCCCAGGCTGACACTGAAGTGGGAAAAGAGCGGGGAAGCCAGCTTGGCGCAACCGGACGTGCATCCTTCCGAGCTGCCACTCTAGGGAAGCCTTTCGCGCACCTCACTTGGAAGGCGGCCCACTCGAGGTGGGGTAGGGGTTTGAGGGGAAGACTTCCCTCTCAGAGGTGCCTTTCGGGTTACTGTGGGGCAGGTAGGAGCTGTCCTTTCAGCACCTGTTTTACAGTCGCCACCCCAAATGCTATGGAAGCCCCCACGACGCCTGTCGGATGGCTCCCTTAAGTCCCTTCTGCCCCCAGACCTCAGGACCCTCTACAGAATGACACAGAGTGGCTGCCAAATAGGTCTAACGGCGCTCCCTTCCCTACGCTCTAGCCGTCTGGGAGACATCTAGCCCAGCTCCCCGCACCCGACGCGGCCGCCGAGCCTGGGCGCTGCAGACGCAGCTGGTGAAATCCCTCCTTCCGCACTGACAAGCTGGCTGCCTTTCACTTGCGCGAGGAAAAGGAGGGTGGAGGAAAGCGCCTAGGGATTAGGAAACAAGTAGAGGAACAGGTGTTGTGATGGCAAAAGGCTCTTCCAGTGGCCCCCAGCCCAAAGCCAGGGGTCCTGGAGCTAGCCAAGCGCACCTAAGGGAGGGTAGGCAATTGCAGCAGCAAAACAAAGGTGTTCTGAGGCAGTTAGTAAACAAATTTTACATCTAAGAATTTAAAACATTCTATTTGAGACCCAGGAAAACATAAGAATAGCATAAATATCCTCAAATGAGGTCTTGGCTCACAGGTAGGGGGGCACTTACACGGGTCCCACCTGATTTCTTCAGAGAAGGATTGAATCTGGTTTGTACAAGCAACCACGATGAGTTCGACTATTTTGCATCTCCACTCCTGGGTGGCAATGGCCTCTGCCTCTTTCCACTCCTACAGTGCCTCCTGCAGCAGGTCCTCTCTACTCCATCCTGTACCTTTCCCAGCATACAGGACTTCTGGCCAAAGAGACACTAGCCTTGGTAATCACCACTTATTGTACCCCAGTTGTATTGGGAAAAGTCAGACACGGAAAGGGGATGGGACTCAACAGCCACACTCACAGGGCAGATTCCGTTTGCTGCCTTCAGCCCTCATTCCCGCCTTAATTGTAGGGCTCTGCATTACACTGGCATAATTCATGCCTCCCTAATTAAGGCTGTCAACAGGCCCGTTGTAAAGCTGGAATATGTACAGCACCTGCTCTCCAGGAACCCTGTGCCAGGATTGGTAGTGGGGAGCGCCAGGTGTGCAGGGGGGTTTGCCAAAGGGTGCATGTCTGAGTGGTTGATTCTGGATGGCTGAAGGGTCTCTAACACCAGGTATCCAGGCACAGAAAGGGGAGGACGGGACTGGGGCCTAGGAAAGTTAAGGGTCTAAAAACTAAGCTCTTAAAACATTGCTTGCAAGATCCTACCTGTCCCCAACAGGGAGACGCTGGGGAAACAGCTTATGGCAAGTAAAGAGGGATGACTAAAGACAGCAGCATTTGGTTGGTGTCGATGGCTAGTACTTGCTTGTGGGGCACCTGAAGCAAAGTTGCTCAGGCAGACAGCTCTTCAAAGGCACTAATCCTCTCAGCAGCTCTGCAGCAAGGCCTGACAGAGGGTGGAAAGGGAAATAACGCGGCCTTGGACCCTCACAAGCAAGAGAGGCCTGGAACGAGTTTTGCCATGCTGAGAATAAATCATCTCAGGGCCTACTGAGGGGTAGTCAGGTCAAAAAGCTGAGAGAAATCTCAAAGATTGGAAGTGGGAATCAGAGTTGGAAATGGTGAGGGCAGAACGCAGTCAGTTGAAAAGTGCTTGGTTCTGCCCTGACATGTTACAGGGAGCCTTGTGCTGGATTAGAGTCATCAGGGCCTACAGACCCTTCTGTTACCCTGTACCATGGTACCATGGAGGGGGCCGGTCTCATTTGGGAGTGGACCTGGCCCCATGCCCTGCAAGAGAAAAGCTTGTGTGGGCTGAGTTGACAATAGGTAATTGGATTGTAATCACCCGCCAGGCTTCTGACCGCCATTGGGGGCGCTGAGCTTTTCAGTGAGCAATCAGCACTGTGTGGTGGGAGGGGGTAGACATTCAATCGAAAATCCCAGGTGGAGAGCCAAGGGGAGGAGCAGCAGATGGGCAAATTTTCTGTCTCTCCCGCCCCTTTCTTCATTGCCCAAATAACTGGCTGCCTATTAGTTATTTACCAGCAGAGCCAAGGTAAAGCCAAATCCTTTGTGAAGTTGGATGGAAGGATAAAGGGCTAGGATTTTGAAGACCCTCTTCCCTGACATTCTGTGTATTGAAGAATGAGGTGGAAAAAGAAAAGTGCATTTAGGAGCACAGGCAGCCAGTAAGTTGGGACCTCCTGCTCTCCAAACCTTTTGATGACCAGAGTTGGATTTTGTGTACTTGTGGGAGACTTCCATCCTCAATCCTCTCCAGGGATCAGTGTCCCAGGCAGCCCAAAGGTATCCATGGCCAGCAGACTGAGGGAAGGAGGGGATTCCCTTGCCTGCCTGTGCAAGGGAAACACAATTCATCAAAGGAGGGAGGTGCCTTTCACCAGGAAAAGAAAGGGAGTGAGCCCCTTGAGGCAGAGGGCAGGGCAAAGTGGCAGGTGGCCAGCCTCCCTCAGGCTGATGCAGTGCCCAGACGTGCCAGCCAGTCAGCTCGCTTGAGTTCCAAGGCCTGCAGGAAGCCTTGGACTCGTTCTTCCCGTCTGGCTGAGACCTTGTGCAAGCGTGTCCGTCGGAGCTGGGCGTCCCCACTGGCCTGTAGCCCCTCTTGCAGCAGCTGCTCTGTCACTGCTGCCTGGTCCCTCTCCAGCTGCTGCCACTTCCGCTCCTCAGCATACATGTCTCGGGCCTTCTGCTAGAGAAAAGTGGGGATTGGGGTGTGGAGATCATTTTTAGGTGTGGGTGGAATTGGGATGGAGGAGGTAGGGTGTGGGACATGGGGTTGGTCAATTGAAGTGGAAAACTGGAGAATATGTACCAGATTTGGAAAAGCTCAGGGGTAGGTGTATGGTGGGTGGTGCCTATATTGTACAGGCAGGGCAGTGGCAGTTCTGGGTCCATCTTGACTTGTTTTGTGCGGAAACACCTGTATTAATTTTTTGCAGGTTTGCACTTGGAAGCAAAGCAGGCAAATAGGGGTCTGACTTCTGATTCCCCCACCAACTAGCTTTGTAGCTTTGGGCAAATCCTCTCCTAACCTCATTTCTTTACTGTAAAGTGAGGGTTGTGCATACCTTTAAGAGTGATTTTAAGGATTAGAGATAATATATGCAAAATCTTCTTTAGCATATTGGCAGGATCTCAGAAACAGCAATCTTACAAGTTATTTATTTTTGAGACAGAGTCTCACTTTCTCACCCTCAGTAGAGTTCTGTGGTGTCACAGATCACAGCAACCTCAAACTCTTAGGCTTAAGAAATTCTCTTGCCTCAGCCTCCCTAGTAGCTGAGGCTACAGGTGCACACCCCAACACCTGGCTATTTTTAGAGATGGGATCTTGCTCTTGCTCAGGCTGGTCTCAAACTGTGAGCTCAGGCAGTCCACCTGCCTTGGCCTTCCAGAGTGCTGGGATTACAGGCGTGAGCTGCTGCGCCCAGCCCACAAGTCATTATTTATTGTCCATTCTCTGCTGCAAGGATTCCTATCTGGGGAATTGGGTCACTTCGTTTGGCCATTGAGGGTACCTCCTTCCCATTCTCTAAGCTACTTTTCAGGGTTCAGCTCCAGATTTGCCTTCTGTATGGAGACCAGCCTTGATTCTTCCAGCAAATGATCCTCCCATGAACATTCTGAGAAGCACTTCTCATATCTATGTGTGTCTCTAGACAAACCATAAACTCCTAGAAGGCAGGGACTGTGCTTTTTCTTTTCTGGCACTTGGGGTGCCTTGTACATGCGAAACACTCAGTTGACTGATCATGTAATCCCAGGAGGGTAGGGCGGATGATCCTGACACAGGAAAGGGAAAAATCTCTTTGGAACATAACCAAGGCTTGCTGTGCCTCACCGATGTTCTCTGTTCCCACCAAACTTAGCCCATGTGTGAGACACTGTTTCCATGATCCTTACCCACATTCTACCTTATGTTGTGGTATCTTATGTACATGTTTTTGCCCTAACCAGCCTGTAAACACTTTGACTGCTCTGTCTTTATCATGTAAAGAATAGCCAGCACATGCACAAACATTTCATCTGTTGTCTCATTTGACCCTCACACTGTAACTGTGAGAGAGGTCCTTTCTTTTAGAACAGAGACAGAGGTACAGAGCAGGTAAGTGATTAGCTATGCTCTCTCAGCAATAAAGATTTATTACATGAATAAAGATGAAAATTGAGATTTCTGGAATATCCCCCTTCTAAGCTCTCGAATGTTCCCAGGCATTCAAGAGTTCTTCTGCTATTATAATGAGTCACCTGTAGCTATGAAGACTATTGGCTTGAGCAGTTGTTGCTAAGGCCCTCCCTCTTGCTGAAAGGCCTTTTTCCTGGCCTTGGTCAGAAGACATCCTGGGACCTAAGTACAGGACTTTGTTGGGGGTATGGCGATGCACAGGACACAGTCCCAGCAATCCAGGTGCTTACCGGATGATTAGGACAGTAATATACAGAAAGTACCAGAATACAATACAGAATGTGGTGAAGGTCATCAGGGAAGCAAGAGCAAGGACCATGCAAGCTCAGAGGTAAAAACAGTTGTGGCTGATGAAGGTGAAGGAGCAGTAAGACCTCATGGACAGGCAGAATTTTTTTTTTTCTTTTTGGCCAGGGCCAGGTTTGAACCTGACACCTCTAATATATGGGGCTGGTGCCCTACACCCGACAGGCAGAATTTGAGTTGGCTTTTAACCAACTGGGAGGATTCGGACAGAGATAGGGCATATGGAGAGAGAATATTCTGACAGTGGGAATAATCAGCAATGTGTATGAGACTGAAGAGCTTGCTCAGGCCAGAGTGAGTCCACCTGGAATACTGGGGTTCAAGATGATTTTGTCCAAAGGACTCTCTAATCTAAGGCTATTTCTTAATCTACAAAATGAGGATAATAATACCCACCTCACAGGGTTGTTTCAGGAAAAATGAGATAATGAATGCTAGCCTAGTGTCTGGCTACTGACTGTCAGTTGGCCATCACTACTGCTATGGCCAGGGCTTAAGCAGGCTAAGTTCTGGCAGACAAAAAGGATGGGACGCACCCAGCCACGGAGGGAGGAAATATGGAGCTGGTTAAAGGCAGTTTGAGAGACACAGACTTCTTCCAAATGGCCGCTTCAGAATGAGTGCCAGCAATGGGGGCTGTAGCCAAGGCAGAGCCAGGCCCCTATGTGCCAGGAATCAGTGGTTCATTGCTAGGATGACAGAATTGGGAGAGGTCCTAAAGGCCATCTGTTCCAGCCTCCATATTTTATAAACCAGGACACTGAGGCTGAAATGGGAGGGGACTTGACCTGGATCACACAGCTGGTCAAATACAGTTGGGACCTCCATTAAGATGGCTTCTTGGGAGGACAATAGGAAATACATGTTGTGTCTATGCATAAGGTCTACTTCCCAGGAATGAAGTGGAGGAGCTGGTGATGTGCATTGGATATCTGTCTAGCCTCTACATGGTATAGATAATGATTTTTCAACCACTAGCGTGCTGGGAGAGGATCTTAGGTGTGCCATGAAAATTTCCAAAGATTAATAAAATGTTTTTGAAAGAAGTTCAAGCAGGGCAGTGCCTGTGGCTCAGTGAGTAGGGCACAGCCCCATATACCGAGGGTGGTGGGTTCAAACCCAGCCCCTGCCAAACTACAACAAAAAAAAATAGCCAGGCATTGTGGTGGGCGCCTGTAGTCCCAGCTATTTGGGAGGCTGAGGCAAGAAAATCGCCTAAGGGCTTGGAGCCTGTGGCTCAGCAGGCTAAGGCGCCAGCCACGTACACCTGAGCTGGTGGGTTCGAATCCAGCCTGGGCCCGCCAACCAACAATGACCGCTACAACCCAAACAAAAATAGCCGGGCGTTATGGCGGGCACCTATAGTCCCAGCTACTTGGGAGGCAGAGGCAGGAGACTCGCTTGAGCCCAGGAATTGGAGGTTGCTGTGAGCTGTAATGCCATGACACTCTACCCAGGGTGACAGCTTGAGGCTCTGTCTCAAAAAAAAAAAGAAAAGAAAATTGCCTAAGCCCAACAGCTGGAGGTTTCTGTAAGCTGTGCTGCCATGGCATTCTACCGAGGGCAACAAAGTGAGACTTTGTCTCTAAAAAAAAGAGAAGCATATATATGCTTGAACTTTTTTTTTTTTAATGCATAATATATATATATTTGTAGAGACAGAGTCTCAGTTTATCACCCTCAGTGGAGTGCTCTGGTATCACACAGCTCACAGCAACCTCCAACTCCGGGGCTTAGGCGATTCTCTTGCCTCAGCCTCCCGAGTAGCTGGGACTACAGGCGCCTGCCACAACGCCCGGCTATTTTTCTGTTTTTGCAGTTTGGCCGAGGTCAGGTTTGAACCTGCCACCTTCGGTATACATGGGGCCAGTGCCCTACTCGATGAGCCACAGGTGCTGCCCAAAGCATATATATTTTTTTACTCTTTTTTTGGATCAACAATTTAAGTGTGCCTTGGAAGTTTAACTATAGGTTCAAGTGTGCTGTGAGATAAAAAAGGTTGAAAAAACTGGTCTAGAGATAACCTTCCAATTTCAGATGTGTTCTAAGTCCTTCTCAAGTATTCATCCTTAGAAAATCCAACCTAACAAAAGTCCTAAAAGTCCATTTCTTTCTTCCTGACCACATGTATACTTTCTTTCAATGATGCCTAATGAAGGGTATATGAGGAGATTAATTCTTTCCTTAGAGACTTACTATACAGATCTAATACAATCTTGGTGCCAAGGTTCCAACATGCTCACTTTGAGAAATGTGGCTCTAACCTCTTAATCTACATATCTTATAGGAATTAAGTCTGCTTCTGTTCTCTACTTGGTAGAATCAGAGAACAAGATGTAATTATTCCTCTGTACTTAAATCCACAAGTCCTCTAACACTTCACTGGGGAGAGGTTGGGCCTCAAAACATTTATTACCCAATGAAGTGTCTTCCCTAAGCTGTATACAGCCAGCATGCTGAGGTCAGTAGCATGGAAATGCATTTTTGAGGGCTGCTGTCAGGCACAGAGAGCACCTCCTTCCAGAGACATGATGTTCCAAAGTGCCCACAGAGTCTCCCTGCTTGGGGAACTGTACTGGGACAGGATGAGCAGGGTGCTTTCCCAGGGACAGAAATCTGATGAAAGGCCCAGAGGTCCACATGTAGGAACACATTGGCTTCTGTTCTCTGAAAATGAACTCGGTTCCAGGCACTACTCCCATCATTTCACATGTGTTAGTTTACTGAATCCTATCACAAACCTGCAAGGTAGGTATTATAATTATTAACCCTCTAATTTTATAGATAAGAAAAATGCTATTCTGAGGGGTTAAGTGACTGTACAGTCTAGTCAACCAGCCTAAGTAGGCAATGCCATGATTCAAAGTCACAAGTATCTGAGACTAACTCAAGTTTTAACTTTTCCCAAAGAAAAGAGAGTGACTGCCTGAAAATACAATGGTCAATCCACCCAGGATTAAACTGTGACAAATGCATGCAGCTTAGTGGGCACATGTGTCTTCTTCCTTTCTAATATCATCCTTAGAGATTAGGTAGACACTTTCTACTCATCTCTGTCAATGACCATTTATGGAACTACTGTCCAAGCAACTTATAACTGAGGATCAGTACCTCTGCACTGCTGCCCACCTCTTTCCTAAGCCTAAAGATTCCTTATCTGGGGTGGCACCTGTGGCTGAGTAGGGCGCTAGCCCCATATGCTGAGGGTAGCAGGTTCGAACCCAGCCCCGGCCAACTGCAACAAAAAAATAGCCATGTGTTGTGGTGGGCACCTATAGGCCCAGCTACTCATGAGGCTGAGGCAAGAGAATCGCCTAAGCCCAGGAGTTGGAGGTTGTTGTGAGCTGTGTGATGCCATGGCATTCTACCAAGGGTGATAAAGTGAGACTCTTTCTCTAAAAAAAAAAAATAGAAATAGTCGGGTGTTGTGACAGGCACCTGTAGTCCCAGCTACCTGAGAGGTTGAGACAAGAGAATCACTTGCGCCCAAGAGTCTGGGGTTGCTGTGAGCTATGATGCCATGGCACTCTACTGGGGGTGACAAAGTGAGACTGTCACAATACAAAAAAAAAAAATTTGAATAGTCAGAGAACTGTGTCCAGGTACCTTGAATTAATTCCTTTCTCTGGGAGGTTATGTATCACCTTGATATATGTAGTTTCATTTGTTTCTATTTTTTAATTCTATTTATTTTTGAGACAAAGTCTTTAGCACCCTGGGTAGAGGGCCGTGGCATCATAGCTCACAGCAACCTTACACTCTTATGCGCAAGTGACCCTCTTGCCTCAGCCTCCTGAGTTACTGGGACTATAGGCACCTGACACAATGCCCGGCTAGTTCTTCTATTGTTAGTAGAGACAGGGTCACACTCTTTTTTTTTTTTTTTTTAAAGAGACAGAGTCTCACTTTGTCACCCTTGGTAGAGTGCTGTAGTGTCACAGCTTACAGCAATCTCCAGCTCTTGGGCTTAGGTGATTCTCTTGCCTCAGCCTCCCGAGTAGCTGGGACTACAGGCGCCCGCCACAACACCCGGTGATTTTTTTTGTTGCAGTTTGGCTGGAGCTGGGTTTGAACCCACCATCCTCAGTATACGGGGCCGGTGCCCTACTCACTGAGCCACAGGAGCTGCCCCATTTGTTTATATTTTTACATTGGCTTTTACTCCCCATCTTCAATCCTCCCTTACCTCTATGCACATCTCTCATCTGAACTACTGCAAAAGTCTCTTGGGTTCACCTCCTGCCTTCTGAAAATCCTGAGTGATTTTTATAACCTGCACATCTGATCCTGTCATTCCCTCATTAGAGTCCTTCAGCTTTATTACCAGGCCCAAAAGGTAAAGATCAGAGGCCTAACTCTGACTCCTGCCTCATGTCATGGCTTCTCCCTCAGGCATGGCCGGCTTCTTTTTTCGTTCTTCCAAGACCCAAACTTATTTCCTTGTTTATGTCTTGAGACAGGGTCTCCTTCTGTTGCTTAGGCTAGAATGCAGTGGCATCATCACAGCTCACTGCAACCTCAAACTCCTGAGCTCAAGTGATCCTCTTACCTCAGCCTCCTGAGTAGCTGGAACTACAGGCATGTGCCATGAAGCATGGCTAATTTTTCTATTTTTGGCAGAGATGGGGTCTTACTCTTGCTCAGACTGGTCTTGAACTCCTTGCCTCAAGTAACCTTCCTGTCTTAGCCTCTCAAAGTGCTAGGATTATAGAAGAGAGCCACCACACCCAGCTGCAAACTTTAATACTTTAGTATCCTTGTACTCTCTTCATCACTTTCTAGCATTATCACTCTGCGTAGTATTTATTAGCTTAGTACAATCAGAAATTGTCTTATATGTTTGTTTATTTCTTTATTTCTGTCTCCTCAAGTAAGAATATAAGCTCACTAAGGCAGAGACCTTGCATGGCTGGCTAACTAGTGACTCTTCCTGTGCCTTCCACAGTGCCTGATGCACTCAAGATACTTAATACTTCTGGGATGAATGAAATCTGAGTTAACTCCTCTGACAACCATGAGAATATACCTGAGAAATATGAAATTACTATAAATATTTCTGAGCAGCCAAATTAGAGATAAGAATATCCATACACAAAAACTCATGCACCAAACTCCTCTGGGCTTCATGCAGACCCAATTTACTCTTCTATACACATAATTCTAACAAGCTTGAATAAATGGTTTTCTTGCCTATAGCTGATTTAAAGCAGTAAATAGGAAGAGAAGGGAAAGAAAGATGCTGTCAAAATTAGCGATTGATAGCAGTAGGAAATGAAAGAGGAAAGACACAGAAAAATATACAGGAATCTCAAAGCCTGGTATTCTGCAGCCATCTAGTTTGGAGCAAACAGATCTATTTTTCAAGGGCATTTCTGTATAGTGAAGTGCTTAAAGATGATGGTTACCATTATCAGCATCATTAGAATGTGATTATTCTAATAATCATTATTGTCAAGTCCCTGGAATATAGTAAGCATCAATGAATTATTTATAAGATACATTTGAGAAAGTTTTCCATCAAAAAAAGGATATAAAGGGCAGCGCCTGTGGCTCAGTGAGTAGGGTGCCAGCCCCATATACTGAGGGTGGTGGGTTCAAACCCGGCCCCGGCAACCAAAAAATGGCCGGGCGTTGTGGCGGGCACCTGTAGTCCCAGCTACTTGGTAGGCAGAGACAGGAGACTCGCTTGAGCCCAGGAGGTTGCTGTGAGCTGTGTGACGCCGAGGCACTCTACTGAGGGCAATAAAATGAGACTCTGTCTCTACTAAAAAAAAAAAAAAAAAAAAGATATTAAATAAGTTATAGTTTTAGAGAAAGCTTTGGTCGTGTGGAAAAATCTGATAGTCATTCCTCAGTGGATAATTGAGGCTTTGCTGTTTTTCGTTTCTCTTGTCCTAAACTTCCTCTTTCCATTTCCTCATATTCTGAGACTAAATGATCAAACATATGATCAAATCTTTGTGATTTGATTGACTTACATCAAGAATTCTGGACTAGGATTCATGGACAGATTTCAGGGCTTATGTGAAGGCCTAAAGTATTCTATGTGTTTCAGTGATAGGTACAATTCTATGAAGAATTCAATTCTTCTTACCAAGTCCATGTGTTTGAGTGATCTGAAATTTTTTAGGGAGATGGTCTATGCCAATAGTCCTCAATCTTTTTGGCACTAGGAATCAATTTCATGAAAGACAGATTTCCACAGATTGGGGTGGGGATGAGGGATGGTTTTAGAATGATTGGAGTGCATTACATTTCCACCTCAGATCATCAGTCATTAAATTCTCATGGAGTGGGCGGTGTCTGTGGCTCACTGAGTAGGGTGCCAACCCCATATACTGAGGGTGGCGGGTTTAAACCCAGCCCCAGTCAAACTGCAAAAACAACAAAAAAAAGCCGTGGGCAGCGCTGGCCTCATATACCGAGGGTGGCGGGCGCCTGTAGGCCTAGCTACTTGGGAGGCTGAGGCAAGAGAATCGCTTAAGCCCAAGAGCTGGAGGTTGCTGTGAGCTGTGACGCAAATGCACTCTACCGTGGATGATAAAGTGAGACTCTGTCTCTTAAAAATAAAAAAAAGAGCCAGGCGTTGTGGTGGGCACTTATAGTCCCAGCTACTCGGGAGGCTGAGGCAAGAGAATCGCCTGGGCCCAGGAGCTGGAGGTTGCTGTGAGCTGTGACGCAGCTGCACTCTACCGCTCTACTGAGGGCAACAAAGTAAGACTCTGTCTCTAAAAAAAAACCATTCTCATAGAAAGCACCCAACCTCGTTTACCCACAAGTAAACTCACACGTGCAGTTTACATTAGGGTCTGCACTCCCATGAGAATGTAATGCTGCTGCTTATCTGTCAGGAGGCGGAGCTCAGACAGTGATATAAGCAATGAGAAGTATACACAGATGAAGCTTCATTCACTTGCCTGCTACTTACCTCCTACTGTGCAGCCCCATTCCTAACAGACCACAATCTGGTACCAGGTATCAGTCGGTTGCCTGGGGGTTGGGGACTACAGGTGTCTGGCTTTCATTAGACTCTCCAAAGGGACCCTAATACCAAGGAAATTGAGGGCAGCGCCTGTGGCTCAGTGGGTAGGGCGCCAGCCCAATATACCGAGGGTGGCGAGTTCGAACCTGGCCCCAGCCAAACTGCAACCAAAAAATAGCTGGGCATTGTGGTGGGCACCTATAGTCCCAGCTACTCAGGAGGATGAGACAAGAGAATCGCCTAAGCCCAGGAGTTGGAGGTTACTGTGAGCTGTGTCACCACAGCACTCTACTGAAGGTGACAAAGTAAGACTCTGTCTGTAAAAACAAACAAACAAACAAAAAAACCCCAAGGAAATTGTGAAGTCCTCACTTATATCATTATTACTTTGTAGCCATTATCTCTCTAGACTCAAGAAGCAGCACTAGCTTTGATTTTTAAAATTCAGGCCTAGTTCTATGGCCTTAGGACAGTCACTTAGTCTCTTTACCCCTCTGTTTCCAAATCTGAAAAATAAGGACAACAAACCTGCTCAGTTGTTGGGTTAAATAAGAAAACTTACATGAAATTGCCTAGGTGCCACAGTAAACCCTCAATATGTTAGCCACCACCACCCACACTACCATTGTAGTGTGACTCTGCTTGCTAATAAAATCTAGTTCAAGATTTGGTGATAAAAATTAAAAGTAGAACTTCAAATCTTGGCACAACAGTTTTACAAAATGGAAAGACAGTGTTATTTTGTTCTTAATCTCTTCTGTAAAAGGTTTGGTATTTGCATACCTCCATTGCTACAATCGTTTATTAGACTAACATTCTTAGGGAATAATGGCCAATCTGGCCAGGCGTGGTAGCTTACACCTATAATCCCAGCACTCTGGGAGGCTGAGGCAGGTGGATTGCCTGGAGCTCAGAAGTTAGAGACCAGCCCGAGCTAGAGTGAGACCCCCATCTCTAAAAATATCCTGGCGTTGTGGCAGGTGCCTGTAGTTCCAGCTACTCGGGAGGCTGAGGCAAGAGAATCTATTGCGCACAAGACTCAGAGGTTGCTGTGAGCTATGACCCCACAGCCCTCTACTGGGCGTGACAAAGTGAGACTCTGTCTCAAAAAACAAAACAGGCTGGGCGGCGCCTGTGGCTCATCTAGTAGGGTGCCAGCCCCACATACCGAAGGTAGCAGGTTCAAACCTGGCCTTGGCCAAACTGCAAACCAGAAAAATAGCCGGGCATTGTGGTGGGCACCTGTAGTCCCAGCTACTCGGGAGGCTGAGGCAAGAGAATCGCCTAAGCCCAAGAGTTGGAGGTTGCTGTGAGCTGTGTGATGCCACGGCACTCTACCCAGGGCTATAAAGTCAGACTGTAGTCTCTACAAAAAAAAAAAAAAATTAAAGCTGGGACTATATGCATGAGCCACAACACCTGGCTACTTTTAGGGACAGGGTCTTGCCCTTGCTAAGGCTGGTCTCAAACTCCTGAGCTCAATCCACCAGCCTCAGCCTCCCGGAGCCCATTCTTATCTCTTATTGATTATATGTCCCTGAGTAACTCATTTTTCTTCTATGTACTCATTTCCATAAGGGGGGCTAATAAGATCTCTAATAAGATCTCTTCATTGGGTTCTTTTTTTTTTTTTTGAGACAGAGCCTCAAGTTATCTCCTTGGATAGAGTGCTGTGGCATCACAGCTCACAGCAACCTCCAACTCCTGGGCTCAAACGAGTCTCCTGCCTCCGCCTCCCAAGTAGCTGGGACTGCAGGCGCCCGCCACAACGCCTGGCCATTTTTTGGTTGCAGCTGTCATCGTTGTTTGGCAGGCCTGGGCTAGATTCGAACCCGCCAGCTCAAGTGTACGTGGCTAGGGCCTTAGCCCATTGAGCCACAGGTACCGAGCCTCTTCATTGGGTTCTTCAATGAGACATGGCATATAAAATGTTCCAGGGCCTGACACATGGTAAATAATGAGAGGTATTTACTAAGTGGTAGCTACTATAATCATCATAATCATCATGGTTGGTATATGGTAAGCTGGTCAATCTGTATTACCCTTTTCTTCCATCCCATCCAGTCAGACCAGCCCTGAACTCTTACCTGAAGCACACTATAGTTCATCTGGAACTGTAAGATGGCCTCACAGAGATTCCAAAATGTATATTCTGGCCACAGCATGGGTTGGAACACCAAGCAGGAGTGGGAAGTCTGGGAAAGGCAGGAAAAGAAGAGTATAGTTTAGTAACATGCATCACAGTCAGTTCTCTAAAGGAGAAGGCTGAGCAGGACTCAGAATCTCAGAGCTGAGATGACACAGGCACCCTGAGCTGTACGTAGGCCTGATTCACTCACTAATAGACAGAGGGGTCATTTGAGGCACCTAGATCACCTGCCAGTGGCAAAGCAGAATTAAAGCAAGACTAGATGAACATTTCCACCAGGATTTTTCTAGGAGCCAATTTTAGAATTATGAAATAACATCTCAAGGCTGGTGCCTATGGCTCAAGCAACTAAGGCACCAGTCACATACAACAGAGCTGGCAGGTTGGAATCCAGCCCGGACCCACCAAACAATGACGGCTGCAACAAAAAATAGCCGGGTGTTGTGGCGGGCACCTGTAGTCCCAGCTACTTGGGAGGCGGAGGCAGGGGAATCACTTGAGCCCAGGAGTTGGAGGTTGCTATGAGCTGTGATGTTATGGCACTCTACCCAGGGCAACAGCTAGAGGCTCTGTCTCAAAAAAAAAGAAAGAAAAGAAAACATCTCAATTATGTTATTGGCTCGTGGACCTTAGAGGTCATCTGGGAGATACACTGTCTGATAAAAGTCAGCAACAAGGGCGCCAGCCGCATATACCAAGGTTGGCAAGTTCGAACCCAGCCCAAAATCAACAATGACAACTGCAACAAAAAAAAGCCAGGCATTGTGGCAGGTGCCTGTAGTCATAGCTACTTGAGAGGCCAAGGCAAGAGAATTGCTTAAGACCAGGAGTTTGAGGTTGATATGAGCTGTAACGCCATGGCACTCTACTGAGGGTGACATAGTGAGACTGTCTCAAAAAAAAAAAAAGTCAGCAACAAAAAAATGGTAGTTACCATGGTTATTTTTAAGTAGCAGCACTATGGCACAGTCTAAAACAATGGGCTCTGGAGACAGACTGACTGCCTAGCTCTGAATTCCTGCTCCCATCATTTATTATCTCTTGAGCTAACGTAAGTTATTTAACCTTTCTGGACCTCAGCTTCCATAAATGTAAAATTGAGTAATAAAAATAACCAATTCTCAGTGTACTATGACAATTAAATGAGATAATACACATAAAGCAGAAGATAGAGCCAGGTGAACATTTTTTACTGCCACTGCTATGCTAAACCCACGTCATCTTCCCTGCAACTTCTACCAAGGTCCCAAGTATGTTCTCTAGACAAGTTTGTTTCTTCTTCCAAGTGATAATCTTTCAGATATTTGAAAGTTAAATAGAGTTGCCTACTATTTTTACCCAAGATTCTAATGACTTGTCTTTACCAATGAACTATAATTTTTAAGATAGTAGGGAACATTTATGACTTGGTCATTGCCCTATTTCTAGCATGAAGAAAGCACTTAATGGCCAGGCATGGTGGCTCACACCTGTAGCCCTAGCACTCTGGGACTGAGGCATACCTGAAAATTAAAAAATACCAGAGGGATCGCTCCAGCTCAGGAGTTCAACCAGCCTGAGCAAAGTAAGACCCCATCTCTACTAAAAATAGAAAAATTAACTGGGCATGGGGGTACCTGCCTATAGTCCCAGCTACTTGGGAAGCTGAGCAGGAGGATTGCTTGAGTCCAGGAGTTCAAGGTTGCAGTGAGCTAGAATGAGGCCATGGCACTATAGCCTGACAAACAGAAAGAGACTCTGTCTCAAAAAAAAAAAAAAGGGTGATGCCTATAGCTCAGTGGGTAGGGCACCGGCCACATATACCAAGGTTGGTAGGTTCGAACCCCATCCAGGCCAGCTAAAACAACAATGACAACTGCAATAAAAAAAAATAGCCGGGGCTCAGCGCCTGTGGCTCAGCGGGCTGAGGCGCCAGCCACTTACACCTGAGCTCGTGGGTTCGAATCCAGCCCAGGCCCGCCAAACAACAATGACGGCTGCAACTAAGAAATGGCCGGGCACCTGCGGTCCAGCTATTTGGGAGGCGGAGGCAGGAGACTCGCTTGAGCCCAGGAATTGGAGGTTGCTATGAGCTGTGGATGCCACGGCACTCTATCCAGGGTGACAGCTGAGGCTCTGTCTCAAAAAAAAGAAAAATAGCCGGGTGTTGTTGGAGGCTCCTGTAGTCCCAGCTACTTCAGAGGCTGAGGCAAGAAAATTGCTTAAGCCCAAGAGTTTGAGGTCGCTGTGAGCTGTAACGCCATGGCACTATACCAGGGCAACAGCTTGAGACTCTGTCTTGAAAGAAAAAAACAAAAGAAAGAAAGAAAAAGAAGACACTTAATAATTTTTTTCTTTTCTTTTCTTTTGAGGCAGAGTCTCACTTTGTCACCCCTGGTAGCATGCTGTGGTGTCTTAGCTCACAACAACCTCAGATTCTTGGGCTAAAGCAATTCTCTTGCCTCAGCCTCCCTAGTAGCTAGGACTACAGGTGTGAGTCACCATGCTTGGTCTTAAATAATTTTTTTCTGATAGAATACACTGTCACTTACTTCCCTTTGCCAACCACCATCCTTTGCTTGTTCCATGTAAGACATGAGATTTTCTACTACCGAGGTTGACCTCTTTCAGTTAAGTCTAGTTTGCCAACGTAGTCTCTTAAAACTCAGGGCCCAAGGCTGGGCGCAATTGCTCTCGCCTATAATTCTAGCACCCTCAGAGGCTGAGGTGGGTGGATTGCTTGAGCTCACAAGTTCAAGACCAGCCTGAGCAAAAGCAAAAACCCCCGTCTCTAAAAATAACTGGGTGTTGTGATGGGCACCTGTAGTCCTAGCTACTCAGGAGGCTGAAGCAAGTGAATCACTTGAGCCCCAGGAGTTTGAGGTTGCAGTGAGCTATGACGCCGTGGCACTCTACCCAGGGCGACAAAGTGTAACTGTCTCAAAAACAAACAAAAGGGGCAGCACCTGTGGCTCAAAAGAGGGGACTAGCCCCATATACCGGAGGTGGTGGGTTTAAACCTAGCCCTGGCCAAAAACTGCAAAACAAACAAACAAAAAATAACTCCAAAACTCAGGGCCCAGAAGTAAACTTCCCAAATGTGATCTGAGCAGCAGAGTGAACCAAGATCAATTAGGCACACATTATACTTCTTACAATGCAAAGTATCTTCAGGAGCTAATTGTGAGTTCACTTTTAAGACTGCAGTCCCTGGCTTGGAGCCTGTAGCACAGTGGTTACAGGGCCAGCCATATAAAGAGGCTGGAGGGTTCAAACCCAGCCCAGGCCAGCTGAATGACAGTGACAATTGCAACAAAAAAATTGCTGGGCATTGTGGTGGGCACCTGTAGTCCCAACTACTTGGGAGGCTGAGGCAAGAGAATTGCTTAAGCCCAAGAGTTTGAGGTTGCTGTGAGCTGTTATACCACATTACTCTACAGAGGGATATAGTGAGACCTTGTTTAAAAAAAAAAAAAAAAAAAAAAGAAAAAAAAGATTAGTCCATTATAATTCTGGAGTTTTATCATGTGAGCTACTTACATGCTGAGTCTCTCCCTCTAACCTCTCCTAGAACAAGGACATCATCACCCAGTCATATGCCATCTAAGTACCAACTTAATAGGGGATGCAGATATTCAAGCAAAACAAACTTAATTGGATATGAAAGTTTGGGGGAACCACTTATGCTGGATTAACTCAGTTGAGAGGCAATGGTCAATTCCTGAGGGAGAGTCTGCATACAGTTTATATCTTGCATAGGACAAGTTTACATAGACGTGGACCTTTATGCTGACAGGGAGAGACTAGTAATTGCAAGGCAAAGTACTAACCCAGAGGTCCTAGGGTATGCGGCAGGTTTCCAAGCCAGAATCCCTATTCCTCAAACAGAGACACAAGTGAAGTTTTTACTACAGTTGGATAACTTTGATTTTCCTTCTAGGTTGGATACATTCCACTTCAAGAACATGAAGAATCATACAGATTCACAAAGCCAGGGACAAGAAAGGGAAAGGTTAGCAAATGTTATCAGGCACAACCTGGAAATATGTCTCTAGATTTTAGCTTCTCCCCACAAGTTCTCTCATCCCAGAATGTCTAACAGTGGGGATGAACCACTTTCATCCATTCTGTGTGTACAGTTGCAATTTTCAGCTTGACATCAACAAAAATGGTGCTTAGAAACCACCTACCTGCCAGAGCAAGAAGTCACTCAGACGCACTTCACCAGAAGTCCGTATCAAGATGTCAGGATGAGGAGAGTGGTTGGTATAGAGGCACTTATCGAGGAGGGACTCAGAGATATCACTAAGGTGAACAGGGGGAGACAAAAAGAAGCACATGTGTCTTTTTGTAGTATGTATACTCATAGTGAATTTGCACACATAAGGCTTTCCAGTTTGTAGAATACCATCAAATACACTAGCAAATATTACCTGGTACACGGAAGGCCCTCACGAAACATTTGCTAAATTAACCAATCATTTTTTTTGTTTGTTTTGTTTTGTTTTTTTTGTAGAGACAGAGTTTCACTTTATCACCCTCGGTAAAGTGCCATGGCGTCACACAGCTCACAGCAACCTCCAACTCCTGGGCTTAGGCGATTATGTTGCCTCAGCCTCCCGAGTAGCTGGGAAAACCAATCATTTTATTTAATTGACTTATTTTTTGAGACAGTCTCACTAGTGCCATGGTACCTTAAAATTCCTAGGTTCAAGCAATCCTTCTATCTCAGCCTCTTGAGTAGTTGGGACTATGAGCACGTGCCATCATGTCTGGCTAATTTTTCTACTTTTAGTAGAGACACAATCTCACTGTTGCTCAGTCTGGTTTTGAACTCCTGAGCTCAAACAATTTTCCCATCTCAGCTTGCGTGAGCCACTGAGCCTGGCCTAACAAATGATTTTTTATTTTTTGAGATAGTGGCTCATTCTGTCCTCCCAGGTAGAGTACCATGGTGTCATTGTAGCTCACAGCAACCTCACACTCTTGGGCTCAAATTATCCTGCTGCCTCAGTTTTTTAGTAGAGACAGGGTCTCGTTCTTGCTCAGGCTGGTCTCAAACTCCTGAGCTCAGGAAATCCACCTGCCTTAGCCTCCCAGATTGCTTGGATTATAGGTGTGAACCACCGTGCCTGGCTCTATCAAATGATTTTTTTTTTTTTCAGTTTTTGGCTGGAGCTGGGTTTGAACCCACCACTTCCAGCATATGGGGCCGACACCCTACTCCTTTGAGCCACAGTTGCCGCCCTCTATCAAATGATTTTAAATCTTCACAACTCCATAAGGGAGCTCTATCCTCATTTTATAAATAAGGAAACTAAAACTCAAAAAAGATGAGTAATTTGCTAATAGCCTTACACCTAAAGCAGATGGATCCATTAGAACAGTGGTTCTCAACCTTCCTAATGCTGCAACCCTTTAATACAGTCCAGAGGAGGAGTGACTCACAGGTTGAGAACCGCTGCATTAGAACATGTGTTGTTGGGTGGTGCCTATGGCTCATCTAGTAGGGCTCTGGCCCCATATACAGAAGCTGGCGGGTTCAAACCCAGCCTCGGATGAACTGCAAAACAGAAAAATAGTCAGGTGTCATGTAGTCCCAGCTACTCGGGAGGCTGAGGCAAGAGAATTGCCTAAGCCCAGGAGTTGGAGGTTGCTGTGAGCTGTGTGATACCACGGCACTCTACCGAGAGCGATAAAGTGAGACTCTGTCTCTATATAAAAAAAAAAGAACATGTTGTCCTTCATTTATACATCTTGGTTTTCACTGGGTATACTGGCTTATACCTATAATCCTAGCACTCTGGGAGGCTGAGGCAGGAAGATCCCTTGAGCTCAGGAGTTTGAGACCAGCCTGAGCAAAAGTGAAACCCCTTTTCTACCAATAAATAGAAAAAATTAGCCAGGGGTGTCATCCCAGCTACGCAGGAGGCTGAGGGAGGAGGATTGATTTAATGCAAGTGTTTGAGGTTGCTGTGAGCTATGATGATGCCGCTGCCAGGATGACCGAATGAAACTGTCTCATAAAAATAAATACAAGGGCGGTACCTGTGGCTCAATTGGTTGGGCGCCGGCCTCATATACCGAGGGTGGCAGGTTTGAACCCAGCTCTGGCCAAACTGCAACAAAAAAATAGCTAGGCGTTCTGGGTAGACACCTAGCTACTCAGGAGGCTGAGGCAAGAGAATTGCCTAAGCCCAGGAGTTGGAGGTTGCTGTGAGCTGTGATGTCACAGCACTCTACTGAGGGCAATAAAGTAGAGACTCTATCTCTACAAAATAAATAAATAAATAAATAAATACAAAAGGC
>CAUYON010130135.1:0-19201 GCA_963573935.1 Arctocebus calabarensis | reverse complement strand
ATGTTTATTTTTGTTCCTGTTGCAATTGCCACAGCAGTCTTCTTCATGAAGTCTTTCCCCAGGCCGATATCTTCCAGTGTTTTTCCTATGCTTTCTTTGAGGATTTTTATTGTTTCATGCCTTAAATTTAAGTCCTTTATCCATCTTGAATCAATTTTTGTGAGTGGAGAAAGGTGTGGGTCCAGTTTCAGTCTTTTACACTTGGATATTCAGTTCTCCCAGCACCATTTATTGAATAGGGAGTCTATTCCCCAAGGTATGTTTTTGTTTGGTTTATCGAAGATTAGGTGATTGTAAGATACTAGTTTCATTACCTGGTTTTCTATTCTATTCCAAATGTCTATGTCTATATTTTTGTGCCAGTATCATGCTGTCTTGACCACTTTGACTTTGTAGTACAGACTAAAAGCTGGTATGATGATGCCCCCAGCTTTGTTTTTATTACTAAGAACTGCTTTAGTTATCCAGGGTTTTTTCTGATTCATACAAAATGCAGAATCATTTTTTCCAAATCTTGAAAGTATGATGTTGGTATCTTAATAGGGATGGCATTGAATAGGTAGATTGCTTTGGGAAGTATAGGCATTTTAACGATGTTGATTCTTCCCAGCCATGAGCATGGTATGTTCTTCCATTTGTTAATATCCTCTGCTATTTCCTTTCTTAGGATTTCATCATTTTCTTTATAGAGGTCCTTCACCTCCTTTGTTAGGTATATTCCTAGGTATTTCATTTTCTTCAAAGCTATGATGAAGGGAGTTGTCTGTTATTGGCATACACAAAGACTGCTGACTTGTGGACATTGATTTTATATCCTGAGACATTACTGTATTTTTTGATGACTTCCAGGAGTCTTGCAGTTGAATCTTTGGGGTTCTCTAAGTATAAGATCATATCATCAGCAAAGAGGGAGAGTTTAACCTCCTCCTCTCCCATTTGGATGCCTTTTATTTCCTTGTCTTGCCTAACTGTATTAGTTAGAACTTCCAGCACTATGTTGAATAGTAATGTTGACAGAGGACAACCTTGTCTGGTTCCAGTTCTAAGAGGAAAAACTTTCAGTTTTACTCCATTCAGTAAAATATTAGCTGTGGGTTTGTCATAGATAGCCTCAATCAGATTAAGAAACGTGCCACCTATACCTATACTCCTCAGTGTTCTATTTAGAAAAAGATGCTGGATTTTATCGAATGCTTTTTCTGCATCTATTGGGAGGATCATATAGTCCTTGGTTTTACTTCTATTGATACAGTGAATAACATTTATGGACTTTCAAATATTAAACCAACCCTGCACCCCTGGGATGAAACCTACTCGATCATGATGTATGACTTTAATTTCAACATTTTGCCTTGACATTTTTTTCTTTTCCTTTTTTTTCACAATTCTATTTTAAATACAATCTTCCATTATTGCCTTCTTCAACAATTAGAATTTCATTTTTTCTAGTATTATTTTTTCTACCCTAATTTTATCCCAGAAGGGTTTTTGCTTGTTTGTTTCAGTTTGATTTACAGTATTTTTGTCTTTCCCCTCTACTTGGTGGAGGTAAGGTATTGTGTCTGAGCTGGCTGGCAAAGAGCTGGTGACCTCAAGGGAATTACCCAACAAGCACCCCTGAAGGTTGGGCCACAGTGCCCTACTACACACCTATATTTCTCCTGTTTCTCTCTTTCAGTGCCTTTCTTATTTTTGTAAATATTTCCTTTCACTCAGGCTAGTCTTGAACTCCTGAGCTCAATGAATTCACCCTCCTTGGCCTGCCAGAGGGCTGGGATTACAGGCATGAACCATCACAGGGAGATAATGTGTTTGAAAGTAATCCCAGACAAATGACATGCAAAGTCATAGTAATCAGCATCTTTTACTGAATAATTAAGTGAAGGTATTTCACAAGGTGTTTTATTACACATTATTTCATATAATCATCATAAAAAGCCTAGGAGTGATTATAATCTCCATTTTACACGTGAGAAAATTAAATTTATAACATGCTCGAAACTGAACAGGTTTTACATTGCACAGACAGGGTTTGGATTCTGTTGTAAATAATATGCTGTTCTGCTCTATAGAATCTTCAAAGGGACCCAGCAGATCATTAGGTTGAACCTCTGTAGTTTGTACATGGAAACACCAAGGCCCAGAAAGGGAACATGACTTGCCCATGCAACCAACAAGAAACACCACAAATTTCACTTCACAGAACTCAAAGACCCAATGTACAAGCTTCCAACCAGTGTGGTTCCTGGTCACTTGAGCCCCAGGGAGTGGGTTTGGGTTCCTGTTTTCTTTTAGCACCACTTCTCCATTGCTGGTAACCAGAAACATTTGAGTCTACCCTGTTATTCAATGACCAAATTGCATATTCTGAACCATATTGGGTGAATCTTTGAACTTCTGAAGAAAGAGACTTTGCATACAATCTTCACCATCACCAAAGCCAGCAGGAGGGAAGGGACAGGGCAAAAAACCTACAAGTGGAAGGAGTCCAGGATCACTAGCCAAGCTGAGTCCTAGGTAGAGAATGTCCCCATATTTTATCATTTTAACTAGGACACTTCAGAGTGAAAGGGGATACTACTAATAATTACCATCACCATATTCATTGCCATGGTCAGAAGCACCATATTCAAGGAGAAACTAGCAAGGAACAGAGATATTACTAGAACATAAATCAAAGAAAGGATCTGAGACTAGAAGCAGAAAGATGAATCTGGATTTAAGCAATCCTGTTGTGGTCCCGAACAGGATTTGTTCTTCATCAATACCTAAGTGTCTCTTCTCTGGTGCTGTGCCTCAGCCCATTGACAGTGACAGAAATGACCGTAGTATATGCCAAGATCACAAACAATCTGAAAGTCAGCAAATGCATCAGATATGCCTGAACATAGGATTCACCACAAAAGGTTCCCATTTAACTCACTCCAGCTCTACTTCCCACTCCAGCTGCAATTCCATGAATAAAGCATATCTCCCTGCAACTTTTCACTTTTCCCTCTATTTGTATTTCTACATGAAAGAGAAAAAACATTATCAAGTAAACATCCTTTTTGCATCATGAAACATAATGTAGCTTCCTAATAACCAAGGCATGCTAAAATAACCTAGATGTCATGCCTATTCAGGGGGTCTATCTAGTAGGATGATTGATTTTTCTTTGAATTGCATTGGCTTATTATCAGTGACCATGCAACAAACCCCAGAAGACATCTAAATTGACCATTCTGGTCCACAATGTTAGTTCCAATTATAACCTATAAACTCTCTGGTCCTTAACCACCGAATGCCACAACTTAAACTCTTGTGATCTGTGGCCTCTATTGCCTGCCTTTCAGTTGGCTTCCTTGTAAGACTGTCCCTGATTCCACTGCTATTTATTCATTCATTTAACAAACCCACTGTATGCAGTCACTGTTCAAATAAACAAAACAAAGATCCCTACGTATGTGGCACTTACATCTTAAAAGGACAAGTAAAGAATAAAAAGCAAACATATTAAATGTTAATGGTACAGTATGTTAGAGGGTGATACCAAAAGACGTATTACAGAATAAGAGAGGTTGAGATTAAAATAGAGGGATCTAAGAATACTGCACTGAAAAACAAACATGTTAGCAAGGATTGGAAGAAGATAAAGAAACTAGCCATGAAGGAATCTGGAGAGAAAATACTCTAGGCAGAACAGCCTATGCAAAGGCACTGCAGTAGAATCAAGACTGACATAGTCAAGAAACAGCAGGTAGGCCTGTGTGGCTAGTGCCGAGTGAGCAATTGGGGAGGCTTATCACAGGTGAAGTCAGAGTACAGTCAGAAGACAGATCACAGAGAGATAAGCAGGCCACTGTGAGAATGTTGGTACTTACTTTGAATAGAGAAGTGGTAAAAGGTGATTTGGTGGGTGTATTTTGAAGAAATACCTGCGCAGGCTATTTCTTGACTAGTTGGGTATGGGTTGTGAGAAAGAGGAGTTAATAATTGCTCCATGCATAGGAGAAGAATGAAGCTACAGTTAACTGAGATGGAGAAGGCCATAGTTGAAGACGGTTTGTTGGGGGAAGACCAGGAATCGGTGATGGCATGTTGAGTTTGACCTCCAGGTGGAGCTGTTCAGTAGGCAACTGGATATATCTGGATATATGAGTCCAGAAGACAGTGGAGAGCTCTGGGAGTTATCTGCATATATGTGGTATTTAAAGATTTAAAGCTGGATGAGGTCAACCATGAACTAAATAGAACAGAAAAATGAACAGGACAAGAACTGAAGGGCCCTTCAACATTGACAAGTCTAAAAATGAAGAAGAATCAGCAAGATAGACTGGAAAATGACCACCAGTGAGTTGGCAGAGAACTAGAAAAGTATAATTACCTTCTAATTTCCATGGGCATATAAGCCAGGAACATTCTATTTTCCAATAACTTTTTTTTATTCCCTGAATCAATGTGAATAAATTCCACACGTCTGAGTGCTTTTGTTTCTTGTGTTTAATACCCAACCATTTTAAGCTCTGTCCTCACAGTTACAGTGTAGATTTGCTAGCAGCCAGAGGAGCAACCCTGATGTCAAGCAAATGGCTCAGATGGGTATCCTGTTTGCTACTCTGTCACCACCCATGTCCAGAAAGAGAACTATGAATCAAAACAGAACTCACAATGGTGCCCTCCCCAGCACTACCAAAACAAAGAATGAGAGAATGTTCAAGAAATCTGCCAACATCAAACTGTCTGGGTGTCATGCAGCTTTTGGCAGCTCAGCAGCATGTAGAAGATGATGTACTGAACATGGGCAAGAGGATAGATAGACCCGAGGGCACAGAGCATCCTACAACTTTAGACATTTAGCCTGTTGCCTCTAGAAGAGTCTTCCCCTACCTCCTATGGGCCTACAAGTTATTACAAGTAGGAAGCAACATCTAGGAATTAATTTCTCAGGTTCTAAGAACACAGAAATACAGTAGAAGCTCTGTAAGTTGACTATCCAAGAGTCCATAACAAAATGGCCAACATACAGAGGAGGTCAACGCAAGGAACTAGGCCTACAGTACTGATATCTACTTATGGTACATGTCTAGTGTACAGAAATTAGATCAACTTAAGAAGGTGGTCAACTATGGAGGTTCTATTCTATCTTCAAAGCTTCAACTGTACTACCTGATTTACACAGTGACTCATATTTGAAATTCCACCGTTATCAGAGTTTTCATTAAAAATGTTTAAGGTGGCAGGTTCAAGCCTGGCCTCGGCCCAACTGCAAAACAGAAAAATAGCCAGGTGTTGTGGCAGGCACCTGTAGTCCCAGCTACTCGGGAGGCTGAGGCAAGAGAATCGCCTAAGCCCAGGAGTTGGAGGTTGCTGTGAGCTGTGTGACGCCATGGCATTCTACCGAGGGCAATAAAGTGACACCCTGTCACTACAAAAAAAAAAAAAATATATATATATATATATATATATATGTTTTTAGGCCTGGCACAGTGGCTTGCACCTGTAATCCTAGCACTCTGGGAGGCTGAGATGGGTGGATCTCTTGAGCTCAGGATTTTGAGACCAGCCTGAGCTAGAGACCCCATCTCTGAAAATAGCCAGGTATTGGCTCAGCGCCTGTGGCTCAACAGGCTAAGGCACCAGCCATGTACACCTGAGCTGGTAGGTTTGAATCCAGCCCGGCCCACCAAACAAGGAAAAGATGCAACCAAAAATGGCCGGGCGTTGTGGCCGGCACCTGTAGTCCCAGCTATTTGGGAGGCAGAGGCAAGAGACTCACTTGAGCCCAGGAATTGGAGGTTGCTGTGAGCTGTGATTCCACAGCACTCTATCCAGGGTGACAGCTTGAGGCTCTGCCTCAAAAAAAAAAAAAATAGCGAGGTATTGTGGTAGACACTTGCATGTAGTCCCAGCTACTTAGGCTGAGGCAAGAGGACCACTTGAGTCTAAGAGTTGGAGAGTACTGTGAGCTAGGAGGCTACTGTACTCTACTGAGGGCAACAAAGTGAGTTTCTACCTAAAAAAAAATTTAAAAATGTTTTTAATAAACCCTCTGTTCTTACTCTCAGCTCAAAATGGGAACATCAAGCTTGATATGAAGGAATCGGGGAACGGAGCAAAGTATGGGCTGATAAGAATGAATAAAGCTTCCTTTCACTTCCACACCCACTGCCCAGGAAGGAAAATAGTCCAAAACAAGGAAGTAGGAAATGTAACCTCCATACCCGAAGTTTCCCCTGTTGACAGATGTAGGAGGGAGTCACTTGGATGAGTCAGAAATGCTTCACTTTAGGCTTTGGTTGAAAGCTGCCTATGTAAATTTCTTGGGCCTTCTTTGCGACCACAGAGGAAACAGCCTGAACTCAAAGGTCTTGCTGGTACACAGAAGACAAGAGGAGAATAAGTGTGACTATCTGCGGGTGAGTTTCTCCCCTGAAGCCTGCAGGAGCTTCACTCCTCTACCTACTTCTTCTGGCCTTCTCTTCTCCAGCCAATTCTGTATCACCCAAAAACTACCCAGTGCTGAAAAATACTCGACACTGTGGTTCTTCATTCCACTTTATTTCATATCTATATTTCTCATCTCTCTTCCCTGGAATTTCCTCACATGTCTTTTGAAGGAAGTAAAAAGAGGCAAGAGGCAGATGTAAGGAATTCCCTGGCCCCACTGATGCTGGTTCCTGATCTATTTTCTAAGTCACCACTTCTCTGAGGGCAGCACTTTCAGAGCCTACTAGAAAGTGAAGGCCAAACCCTAAGCCTTGAGCTCAGAGCTTCCCTTGGCAGGTCCCCGGGGAAGGAGGCCAGTCACAAACAGGTCACAACCCAGCACCCTGCTCTTAGACATGAGCACCTGCTCCATCAGTGCCTAATTCCAGGTCTGTGGGATTTGGTCCTCAGCACCTGTTCAATCTTTTGAGCCTTGTCCATCAAGCCAGAAGCTTGAATTCTTTGTTCTTTCTTTTTTTTTTTTCCTTCAAATAACCATGTAGTCCATAACCCTTAGAGAATCTATCTGAAACCCCAAAGTGAGTCACTTTGATTTGAAACAGAGAAAAGACATTAGCCATGTGGAAACAACCTAAATGCCCATCAACCCAGGAATGGATTAATAAACTGTTGTATATGAATACCATGGAATATTATTCAGCCATAACAAAAGATGGAAACTTTACATATTTTGTATTAATCTGGATGGATTTGAAACACCTTCTCCTAGTATCAAAGTAAAGTATCACAAAAATGGAAAAGGAAGTATCCAATGTACTCAACACTAATAAGAAGCCAGTAGACAAACTAATACATGCCCACATAAGAGAAAAACTCAATTCAGTTCAAGTTGGGGGAAAGGGGAGGATTGCTGTCCTCCCACCTAACGGGCACAATATAAGGGTATATGACACACCTCTTGAGTGTGGGACACAATTACAACAGAAACGTTACCTTAAAAATGCAACTACAACAGGAACATTACCTTAAAAATGCAAGCATTATAACTTAATTGTTTGTACCCCATATTGATCTGAAATTTTAAAATAAATAAACAATTGGAAATTTGTTTAAAGGATTAGCATAACACAATGAAAAGGCATTGGACTGGATGGACATCCCCAAACCTGACTTTTGGTCCCAAATCTTCATTACTGTATAAACTTGAACAAGTAACTTAAGCTCTCTGTGCCTCCATTTATTCCGTCTCCTCTGCAACAGAACAGGGAAGCCCTTGAAGGAAGGGTTCTAAGGGCTACAGCTGGGTAGAGTAGACACCCAAGGCAAACAATAGGCCCAAGAGACAGATGGCAAGCCGTGATTCTACAGGGCACTGAGGCAGCCTCATGACTGTAATCCAGACACTCCAGCCAAGGCCAGAGGAGTGCTTGAAGTCAGTTCAAGACAAACCAGAGCAAGACCCCATCTCTTCAAAAAATTAAAAAATTAGCAAAGCATTGTGCCACACACCTGTAGTCCCAGCTATGTTGGAGGCTGAGGCAGGAGGATCACTTGAGCCCACAAGTTTGAGGTTGCAGTGAGCTACCATCACTACCACTGCACTGTAGCTGGGACAAAAGAGCAGGACTCTGTCTTAAAAAAGAAACAAACAAAAAACATTGAAGACCCAAACTGAGGGTACCAAGTTTCTTACCAAAATCAAGGGGCCAAAACCAGGAAATAAATCATTATATTTTATATAATGTGGTTGGAGAAGGCTTCTTTGATGAAGGAGCATTTCCACACTCCTGAAGCCCAAAGAATAGAACCTGGCTCAATACCTGAGTATTTTTTAAATTATCAAATATTCATTAAACATCTGCCACATACTAATGTCTCTCCAAGGTGCTGGGAATACAATAATGAATAAAATAGACATAATTTTTGCCCTCATGGAACTTAGAATTTGATAATGGAGATACAGCCCGCCAAGAGTAAAACAATATTGTGATGACAAGTTGAAATCAAGTAAGATGAAGGAAATGGGCAAAGTACTCAGATACCAATATACAGAGAAGGACCTATTTGGGGTGTAAAGGATGGCCTCTGTGAGAAGGCTAAGAAACAGTCCGGTGGGGTGATAGCAAAGGAGAACCCACATGGAGGTAAAGGACATCCAAAAGCCTCTCGATGACAGGAGAGTGCTTAACAAGTTCAAGGAACAAAAGAGGCTGGTGAGGCTGCAGCTGAGAGAGGGAGGGAGGGAATGGTAGAGTGTTGAGTTTCTGAGTGACCAGGGACCAGTGGGCAGGGATTTGTAGGCCATAGTCAGGAGTTCATATTAATTTTCAGTGCAATAAAGAGCCATTAGAGGGTCTCGGGAAGCATAGTGATGAGATGACTCATGCATTCAAGAGATTTTTCTAACTGCTCTGAGTCTAGATTAGAAGAAGGCAGAGTGCTGCAGGGAATTCAGTGGGGGGGCTGCTGCATACTGCAGGTGCCAGACGATGGAGCAGGGAACAAGATTAAGAGCGATGGCATCAAGACGATTGCTGTGGATGAGACTAGGGTGACTTGCAAGTGGATCATCCTGGCTTAAGATCCAGGATCAGGAAAGACACATTTCCCCATCATGAAATTCATTCAACAAGTGTCTGATGGGCATCTACTATCTGCCAAGCACAAGGCTGGTCACTGAGGATATAGCAGAAAATGAAACAATGTCCCTGCTTTTCTCATGGGCTCACAGTCTCAGAAGCCACAGATAAGACACAAGCAAGCAGATAACAGTTTCCCAGAAATCAGAGCCTGAGGCACACGCTGACAGCTGAGGCATTATGGGAGAGAGTGAAATTGTAGGGAAGTAAAAGTGAAGGAAAGTAGGAAGTGAGGTAGGGAAGGAAGAAAAGTAAATACAAGCAGTGTGTTACCAACATGACCAACTTTGCAACAAATCTGATTTGTTTCTGGTGTCTCTGCCGCTTAGAGTAGTCATACAAAATGACTTCATCTCAAAACAATCCACTGAGATAGGAAGGGCAAGCAAGCCATCTTCAGTCTCTTCCTATCTCTCACTTATCATTGTTTTAAGACATCTATGCAGGGCATTAACTACATGCATTCCTGGGTTGTGTCACTTGGTGCCTCCCAGCAGCTGCTGGGAAAGCCAGAGCCTACTAACAGATCCACTCAGGTCTGGCCTACAGCACAAAAATAGATGCTTTGGAAGAAACACTTGAGCCCAACTCAAGGGAAAGAAGAAGCAATCAGTAGTATTAGAGGATGAAGTGATTGATAGTGGTGGCTTTACCAAGTGAGTCATCACTAAGTCCTCTCCAGGTTGGAAACAAGGAAAGCCCAGGGGACAGAACAAAGGGGGCCAGGGAAGAGATGTCCAGTAAAACTGGAGTTGAGAAGAGTCCCAGATGAAATGTACACAAACACACCACGAATACCTGGGAGAATCATCCCAGGCAGAAGAAACAGCACATATAAAGACCTTGATTTGGGACTATGCTCAGGTTGTTTCAGTGAAGAAGAGAATGGTGGGACAAGAGACGAGAAAGGTTGAGGTGCCTAGTGCCATAGGGTCTCTCCAACCATGAGGATGGCAGTGGATCCTACTCAGAGAGAAATGAGAAGCCACTGGACAGTCTTGAGCAGAACAGTGATATGATCTGACTGACCCAGAGTGGGAGCAGTGCTCAAAAGTGGACATATTCAGGATACAGTACCAAGGAGAGCCAACAGGATCTGCTGATGTCCTAAACTGAGAAGGAAGAGTTGGCACCTTGGCCAAAAATTTCCATTTATTGGCCAGGTGCAATGCTTCATGCCTGTAATCTTTGCTCTTTGGGAGGCTGAGTCAGGAGGATCACTTGAGCTCAGGAGTTTGAGACCAGGAGGATCACTTGAGCTCAGGAGTTTGAGACCTGAGCAAGGGTAAGATACCCATCTCTAACAAAGAAATAGTAAAAATAGCTGGGCCTGGTAGCACATGCCTGTAGTCCCAGCTAGTTAGAGGCTGAGGCAGGAGAATGCTTGAGCTGAGGAACTTGGGGCTGCAGTGAGCTGTCATGATGCCACTGTACTCTAGCTGGGGCAACAGAGTAAGACTTAGTCAAATGACAAAAAGAAAGAAAGAAAGAAAGAAAACCCTGAGATGAGAAGGAAAAGATTTGGGGGTGTATGGAAAGAATAGAACCATTACATGAATTCTGTTTTGCATTTCTTCATTCAAGGTGGCTTTGGGACACCCCCGTGGTGGTATCTGCTGTTTAAGAGATTGGAACTTCATATACAAATTTGGAAGTCATCTGCATATAATTTTAGAGCTGTGGGGCTAGATGAGATTACAAGGGAAATGAGTATTGCTGGAGAAGAGGTCCAAGAACTGAATTCCAGAATATTCTGTTGTTTAAGAGTCAAGAAGACACAGAAGATGCAGCAAAAGAGACAAGAGAGATTGGTGAGGTGGGAGAACCAAGGGAAAGTGGTGACTTAGAAGCTGAGGAGTGAGTGATCACTGAACCACTACCTCTGAGAACTGAGGAATTAAGTCAGAGTTCCAAGGTCTGCAGAGCCCCAGGTCTCTGGAGGTGCTGAAAGGTCCCTGCGGGAGTAGGTGGGGTGAATATGGTGGAGGTTTGGACAGGGCTTAGCCAGTTAGGGTCCAGTCCTCCCTCTCTCAGCTTCAATTATATCTGCTCTCCACTTTTATATTTTGGGGTTTCTATGTGAGATTTCCTTTGAAGAAAGGATTCTCCTATTTCAGCCCCAAAACTTTGTAAACTGTTAGAGCACATTCTATGGTGGGGAGGGTGGAAAATGTGGAGAGGGACCCTCTTTGCTGGACAGCCCCAGGAAAAGTCTAAAGCTGAATGGGAAAATCACACATTAGAGATTTCTAAGGCCTGTTTCAACTCTAAAGCACCTGGATTCTACTCTCTAAATTCCCAGCCCCTGAACAACATTCTCCATTCATTCCATGCTGTGGTCTGATAATGACCTTGACAGAGATCTATAGCCTGGCCAGCCCTCACACATTGACCTGATAACATGTATGGGCCTCAGAGAAGTGGTGTAAGCAGCTTATATTTGATCAAAGGGCTGTCTTGAACTCTCTGACTTTGAAGAGAACCACTGGACTAAAACATTCATGGTGAGTGAGTCAGCAAGCCCTTCCTTCCTCTGCCAGCAGTGATCAGCAGCTTCACAGCCTCAAGCAGTATCTGGACAAGGTCTAGTTCATGACTGCCAGCCTCCTGTAGCAGAGACATTTATTTTTCTTGGTCAATTCCTAAGTATCCTAAATTTTTCTTGGTTTCTTATACACTGTAATCCCTTTGACTTCTGTCAAAGTAGATGTTAAGTTTACCAAAAAGGGTCTTCTTCCCTTAGATCAGTGGTTCTCATCCTTTCTAATGCTGCAACCCTTTAACACAGTTCCTGTGGGTCACAACATTAGAAAGTGATTGAGAACCGCTGCCTTAGATGAAACTTTCTAAGCTTCATCAACTTATATATAGGTCTGGGGAAGAAATAAAATGATCTGAAGAAAATCTGAGCTTATGATGGTGGCCACTGTAATCCTAAATAATGATCACACACAGGGCGGCCACCAGATGGGTCCTGGCAGGGCCAGATGAGCCTATATGCCCCCATTTGGAGTTGCTTATTCACATAAAGGCCCTCTGTTATAAAGTAAAAAGACCAGATGCTCCAAGGACCACAGTGCTGGGGCAGCCTCCCAGGAGAATGGGAGGCTGGTAGATGAGGACAAGGCCCTGTATTCTGGGAGGATCATGAATGTTCTTCTAAGACTTAGATCAGCTGTTGGGGCCCCCAGTCTCCATGGCCCTTGTGGAGCAGCAAGACACTGTTCCTCTGATAACTCCAACACTATATCCACACACACACCCCATGCCAGACCCAAGTACTGACTAACTATAACTTTAGTCTAGAGTAGGAATACTTAGAAGAGATAACCACTTTAGGCTCGGTGCCTGTGGCTCAACAGGCTAAGGCGCCAGCCATGTACACCTGAGCTGCTGGGTTCGAATCCAGCCCAGACCCGTCAAACAACAATGACGGCTGCAACCAAAAAATGGCCGGGTGTTGTGGTGGGTGCCTGTGGTCCCAGCTACTTGGGAGGCGGAGGCAGGAGACTCACTTGAGCCTAGGAATTGGAGGTTGCTGTGAGCTGTGATGCCATGGCACTCTATCCAGGGTGACAGCTTGAGGCACTGTCTCAAAAAAAAAAAAAGAAGAGATAACCACTTTAAAATAAAGAGATATTATATAACCTTATAACCTATTAAGAAAATATATTTAACATATACTAGAATAATTAATAACATTACTAATGCTTACCTTTACTGTTAAGAATATAAAAATAACTAAGGGAGGCCAGGCACAGTGCCTCACACCTGTAATCCTAGCACTCTGGGAGGCCGAGGAAGGCGGATTGCCTGAGCTCAGGAGTTTGAGACCAGCCTGAACAAGAGTGAGACCCTATCTCTACTAAAAATAGAAAAACTACCCCAGCATTGTGGTAGGCGTCTATAGTCCCAGCTATTCAGGAGGCTGATGCAATAGGATTGCTTGAGCCTAAGAGTTTGAGGTTGCTGTTAGCAATGAAGCCACAGCACTCCACCCAGGGCACAGAGTGAGACTCTGTCTCAAAAAGTAAATAAATAACAAAGGGAAACAGGATAGCAGAACAGTTCTTTAAAGAGATAACCCTGCTCTCCAGAATTGCTGACCTTTCTGTATAATAAGTAAAATTGTTGATCTCTCAACCACTTCTCTGTTGATTAACCTGAGTGAACGGCAGACAGACCCACTGGTCCAAAAACATTTAGGTAGAGCAACTTTGTTTTCCATTGAAAACTCTCATTTCCTACAGAGGATACAACCTCAAGGAAATGAAGCATAAGCAGCCGAATTTAGAAATCTTGTAGATTTCTAAAGCCTGACGCATAGTCTATAACTCCTGTGTTCTTCCATGACTTTGACCCTATAGTTTATGAACTGTGATGAAGAACCAAGTATATCTCCCTTCAAAGAGAACATTGTAACTCTTATACAGTATATAAGAGAACAGAAAGGCAGTGTAGTTCCATGCTTTAAGATATCATGCATAAGCCCCCAGCTGGCTTCCCTAGATGTTTATTGCTCTTGTTTGTTTACTGTATCCTTTATTGTATCCTTGTATCCTTTCTCTAGACCTTCCTTTGAGGAGTCACCTTTGTCCCACCTTCATCCCTAGGGTTTGATAAGGTTGACCATTCCCCCAGCTATAGGGATGAGTATGAGTCACAGACCAAAGCCAATTAGAGCATTCCATCTGCCAACCAGAGATGAATCACCAAGGGTCCCAAAACCAATGGCAATTGTGGAACTGTTGCACAGATGACAGGTAGTCCCTTTTCACTAAAATCAGCGTTATGGGCTGTGAACCTGAGGCTACTAGCACCCATCGTGCCCACGGGAGAAAGTGCATAACTAATCTTAGAACCTGCCCAGAAGAAGGCAGAGCAGATAAATAAGAAGAGATAGGGTTCTGGTGTTAGCTGTCCCTGAAACTAGAGACATGAAATACATTTTTTTATCTGCTTGGGTACATTTAAATTGGGTTTTCTGTCACTTGTACCCTAATGAATTTTAAATGATTGATCCTCTCTGGATCTTGACAGCTAAACTTTTAAAAAGGAGGGGAGGGGAAAGGGCACAGTGGATGCAGGGAGGGAAATTGGTGGGACTACACCTACGGTGCATCTTACAAGGGTACATGTGAAATTTACTAAATGTAGAATACAAATGTCTTAACACAATAACGAAGAAAATTCCGTGAAGGCTATGTTAACCTGTTCGATGAAAATATTTCAAATTGCATATAAAACCAGCACATTGTACCCCACGATTACATTAATGTACACAGCTATGATTTAATAAAAAAATAATAATAAGATAAAATGAGGATAAAAACTAGTGAGTGTTGTCTCAGCTCCCGTAGCTCAATGAGTAGGGTGCCAACCACATATACAAAAGGTGATAGGTTTGAGCCTGGCCCAGGACTGCTAAACAACAATGACAACTGCAACAAAAACAAACAAACAAAAAAATGGCTGGGCATTGTGGCAGGCACCAGTGGTCCCAGCTACTAGGGAGGCTATTCTTCAAAAGAATTGCTTGAGCCCAAGAGTTTGAGGTTGCTGTGAGCTATGACGCTACAGCAGTCTACCAAGCTCAATATAGTGAAACTCTGTCTCAAAAAAAAAAAAAAAAAGAAAGAAACTAGTGTGGGCAGTGCCTGTGGCTCAAGGAGTAGGGTGCTGGCCCCATATGCTGGAGGTTGCAGGTTCAAACCTGGCCCTGGCCAAAAACTGTAAAAAAAATAATAATAATAATGAGTGTTTTTCAGTGGAGGCACTGTTGGCATTAGGGGTAGAATAATTCATTATGGTGCAAACTGTGCTGAATCTTCATTTTCACCCCTGCCTTCTAAATGCTAGAACCACCCTTTGGTCTTTTTTTTTTTTTTTTAAACTGAATTTCACTCTGACACCCTAGGTAGAGTGCTACCAGGATGTCATCATAACTCACAGCACCCTCCAACTCTTGGGTTTGAGTGATACTCCTGCCTTAGCCTTCCAAGTGTCTAGACTATAGGCCTGTACCATCATGTCCGGCTAGCTTTTCTATTTGGGGTAGAAACCGTGTCTAGCTCTTGCTCAGGCTGCTCTGGAACTCCTGAGCTCAAGCAATCCTCCTGCCTTGGCCTCCCAGACTACTTGAAATAATTTAAATATAACCTAAAATGGATCCTTAACATTCCCAAGGAAAATAAACTACATGCTTCTGAATACCATTGTTGCATATAATTTGCCCCATTAAATAAACAGAAAAAAAAAACTGAAATTCTAAATGGATCCTTTCATACCTTTAATTCGTCTATTAGTAAAGGATTAAAATCATTTATAAAACTACTCCCTGCAGCTGTCATTTTTCTAAATCTCTTTAATTACATCTCCAACAAGAGCAGTTGGTTTGGGGGGTGTCAATTTTACACAGAAATACATTTGTCACATCTCAAGTGTTGCTGCAAGGATGATAAAAAACAATAGTGAATTTGATAGCTGGGAGTCAGCCATGCCCATTTGCTTCCCCATACCAATCTCTTAGCTCACGTAATTTACTACATGTCATTCTTTGTTAGCCAAAAACACAAATGTTAAGTCCATGAATGCTAAGGACCTCCTAGACCACACAGGGCTAAGAAAGTAGAAGAGAATAAAGTTCCCAGCAGTGTTTTTTAATTATAATTTGTCAGTTTTTAAATCTATTTTATATAGATTTTTAAAAATTGGGATTGGGGATTTTTTTTTTATTTTTTAATTTTTTTTATTTTTGTTTTAAGGCATGTTATCTTCCCTTCTTGGCAATTCTGTGATCTTAATGTTAATTCTCAAACAAATGGTCTAAACTCTTCACTGGCAAATTTAGATGTGTCGAGAGAGTGGGCTATGTTCCATGTGCTGCCTTTGAAATATGAGCACAATAAGATGACTTCACTTTGCGTGAGTACACCAGCTGAATCCAGGCTGAGGAATACAGCCACGACACAGACAGTCCTTTCATCCCAGCTTTCTTCAAAACCGTCATAAATTATTGGTGTTGGATGTATTGCCAGGAGCCTGGGGCCAATTTTCATGTTCAGGAAGATTTAAGGAATATCCTACACCTCCCCGAAGACTCAACTAGCTAACAACCTCCCCTCTCCACCTGAGCCCTTCCTGGCAGCAGCTTTTCACAGTGGTGTCTTCCCCTGGAAACAAAGCAGTGATTTCACTGATGGCAGAAGAAGATGGGCCAAGGAGGTCAGAGAAGTGACACATAGGAGGAAGGAAGGGGAGGCAGTTAAACCACTTCAAAACTACTTTTAGAATTTCAGCCTATATAGAAAGAGGCCCTGAAACTGAGAGTGAAACCTCAATCTCTGGTATATTCATCTCTGAAGCCAAAAGTTGATGGGCAAGCTGGCTCTGAAAGCAGAACCCCATGTCTTTATGAATAGCAAATTTAAGTACTTTCCCCAAATTTCCTGCATTAGCTTTGCTTTAAATTCCTGCAGCTGCCCTGAATAGTATCCTTCATTTTCTCTTTATTTCTTTTATTCCCCCCCACCTTATTCCTAAGGTTTACAAAGAAACTGAGATTTTATTTTCAGCAAAATGTACTGTCACCAAGGCTCATGTGGGGCTCTCTGTACATGAAAGGAATGAAAGTGACTTGAATCTTATCTGTCCCTCCTTTATACAAAGCAATCACCTCCAGCTGGGCCAAGTTCACTGAGTAAATGTTCAGTTTTCACGTGATTTTGCTGCAGCACCGTAATGAATGTATTTCTTTGATAGAAGAAAGATGCTTCATGAAATCAACTGCTTAAGGATTTGGAGCTGGAGCTGAAACATGGGCTGCTTTGTTCTTATGACAACTGCTTCACCATCTAAAATATTTCTCCATTTTGAGGGATCTGTCTTTTCTCTTCCAGCCACAACCCTCAAGCTACAATAACAGGTTCATGATTTTTTCTTTAGATGCCAAGGTTATGAATACTCTTTTATGGATATTTTTCCTTTGAACTCATTTTTCTCAAGAAAAAAAAATATCCCTATGTGTTGCAGGGTTGACAGTAATAGATAAAATGTACAAATTGTTCTCTTAGGGGCAGTAAAATGCTCCAAAATGCACATAGAAAAATTTCAAATGCTATATAATCTTTATGGAGCTTTGCTTTAATGCAGCTATAATTTTTAAAAACTAATATTTCTGACTGGTATGAATTATGTGGAACATATTTCTGAGATTAATATCAAAGTTAATACCTTAAAATGTCTCCTATATGATGTCATGATAGCTTTTCCCATAATAATACAACCTTTTTAGTGAATAGAATTAGGATGTGACTTTTCAAGGGAAGAAAACCTTTATCGAATTAAGCTGCTTATGTTTTTATTTTTCCTTTTATCCCATTTCAACATATCCAGCAGCCTCTTCTAAAAATAATTTAACTAATGTCAACCCAACAGATTATATGAGATCTCCCATTGATTTCATTCTATCTCAAAAAGAGCTTATCATTTAGGTTCATAATTATATATGCGGTACTGTCAACTAACATTTAGGCTCCTTATTAAAACTTCTTTTCATTGTTCTAATATCATTTGTTACTCCAGTAAAAAAAAACAAACACTTTCCATGAACTACTTTCAAATGTTTTCTCTTATCCAAAAATTAATCCAGAACACTCAGCTCCCTTTAATCCTGCTTTATGGCTTAGATTCTTTAGCCTAGAACCAGTCGTGCCGATTTCTGTTACACCGATGCTAATACAAAAACAGCCCTTACTGCACCAGAAAAGCCTAGCATGTGTGCCTCTGAAGCCCACACTGGTAGGTGAATGGCAGCGGCAATGATTTAAGAATGCATTCCCAGATTGAAGGGGGAATAAAAATTTCAAGATAAAATTGTCGTTTTGGCATTTGGCATTAAAAATAATCTGTATAGTTCTTTTCGTGCACAGAAGCAATTCCAACCATAAGCTTTAAAGTCAGACTTGAGGTCAAATACTACTGTTTACACTTACTATGTGATCTTAGAGAACATACTTAACTGCTTTGAGCATTGTAAAATAAGGTTATTAATACCAAATACCTCATAGAATTATTGTGAGGATTAAATTGGTAAAAACATCCAAAGCATTTATGACTCTATCTGGTATATAGTTAGCACTCAGTAAGTGTTAGCTTTTAATATTATAAATTTACAAAGGCACAATATCCCTTTGTATAACTTTAGAAACATAGCTATAAGATACAAAGAAATCCTAGAAAAATCTAATTCAATAAAACTTACCAATATGAAATTATAGAAAATGTTATATGTATAACATGTAACATATATATATTCTTTTATGTATAGTAGAACTTCTGTACGTTAACCACTCCAGGGACTGTAACAAACATCAAGATAGGGAGGCGGTCAACATAAGGAACTAGGTCTACTGTACTGATACATTCAGGTGGTGCATGTCTTGCCTATGAAAATTAGGTCAACGTAAGCAGGTGGTCAGTGTAGGGAATGGTCAACTATGAAGTTCTACTGTAATTTTAAACAGATAAAGATAAAATTGTATTTACCCTTGTCTTACCTGAGAAAGTTAGTAATTTACTTTCCTGATGACTTTCATGATTGCAATGACCTTCACTGAACTTAAAACTGCCACTGCCCAGAATTCTATCAAACCTTCAAGGAAGAGCTTATTCCCATACTGCAGAAATTATTCCAAAAAATTGAGAAAGAAGGAATCTTCCCCAACACATTCTACGAAGCAAACATCACCCTGATACCAAAACCAGGAAAAGACCCAACTAAAAAGGAGAATTTCAGACCAATTTCACTCATGAATATAGATGCAAAAATTCTCAAAAAATCCTAGCCAATAGACTACAGCTTATCATCAAAAAAGTCATACACCATGATCAAGTAGGTTTCATCCCAGGGATGCAAGGCTGGTTTAACATACACAAGTCCATAAACATTATCCACCATATTAACAAAAACAAAAGCAAAGATCATATGATGCTTTCAATAGATGCAGAAAAAGCATTCGATAAAATCCAGCATCCTTTTCTAATTAGAACACTGAAGAGTATAGGCATATGTGGCACATTTCTGAAACTGATCGAAGCTATCTATGACAAACCCACAGCTAATATTTTACTGA
>CAUYON010130130.1:0-30330 GCA_963573935.1 Arctocebus calabarensis | reverse complement strand
GGGGAAACTTATTAAATGTAGAGTATCAATGTCTTTATATAGTGATCAAGAAAATGCCATGAAGGCTAACTGTAACAGTACGATCAAAACATTTCTGAATGTATATGAATCGTGCCCTATGATTGCACCAATGTACAGAATGATGATTCAATAAAATTATAAAAAAAAAAAGAATTGACAAAGGTGGCTACACTAAAAACAGATTTTCAAGGTAGACAAAACAGCCTTGTATTGGAAAAGATGCCATTAGATCTTTCATTGCTAGAGAGGAGCAGTTTCCATTTTTCAAAGCTTAAAAGAACAGGCTGACTCTGTTGATAGGGGCTAACGCAACCAGAAACCTAAACTGAAGCCAAAGCTCACCTACCATTTTGAAATTCCTGGGCTTTTTTTGCTGAATCTACTCTGCCTGTGCCCTACAAATGGAATAACAATGCATAGAAGACAGCACAATATTCCAGTGAATGTTTTTAGCCTACCCCAAAGACCTGCTGCTCAGAAAAAAAGTTCCTTTAAATATCTCAGATTGCGTGCGAAGCCCACACACTGTACCCCATGATTGAACTAATGTACACAGCTATGATTCAATAAAAAAAAATATATAACTGCTCATTAACAATCCGCCTGGTCGCCCAAGAGCTCTACTGGAGATATACAATGAGATGAATTTTGTTTCATGCTTGCTAATGCAACACCCATTCAGCAGCCCATGGTATAATTTCAACTTTTAAATCTTATTATTTAGGAAATGCATGGATAGTGGTTCGTCTGAGAGATTCAGGTAAAACGTTTGAAAACCTTCTGGAAAGAATTCACTACAATTGATGTCATTAAGAACATTTGTGAATCATGGGAGGAGTTCAAAATATCAATATTAACATAAATTTGGAAGAAGTTGATTCTAACTGTTATGGATGACTTTGAAGGGTTCAAGACTTAAGTGGAGGATGTCACTTCAGATATGATGGAAACAGCAAAGGAATTAGAAGTGGAGTCTAACGATGGTACTGATAGCACAAGAATATGGGGAAAAGGGCAAGGGAGGGGACAGAAGGGGGGAGAATGGGTGGAGGGAGGGCGATTGGTGGGACCACACCTATGGTGCATCTTAGAAGGGTACAGGTGAAACTTAGTAAATTAGAGTAAACTAGAATACCAATGTCTACATATAGTGATTATGAAAATGCCATGAAGGCTATGTTAAACAGTTCGATGAAAATATTTTAGATTGTATATGAAGTCAGTACATTGTGCACCATCATTGCACTAAAGCACACAATTATGATTTAATAAAAATTAAAAAAAAAGTCAACAGATAACAAGTATCCCCAAGGGTGTGGAGAAAAGGGAACTCTTGTAGACTATTGGTGGGAATGTAAATTTGTACAGCCATTACAAAAAACTGTATGGAGTTTCCTCAAAAAATTAAAAATAGAACCACTATATGATAAAGTAATCCCACTTCTGGGTATTTGACTAAGGAAATAAAATCAGTATGTCAAAGAGGAAAAAAAAAATGAAAAAAATAAAGATGGTACTGAATTGTGGCAATCTCATAATGAAAATTTAACAGATAAGTAATTCCATGGATGAGCAAAGAAAGTGGTTTCTTGGAATGGAATCTATTCCAGGTGAAAATGTTGTGAACATTGTCGAAATGATAACAAAGGATTTGGAATATTATGATACAGAAGCTTAGTTGATAAAGCAGTGGAAGGATGGGGAAGATTGACTCTAATTTTGAAAGAAGTTCTGCCTGGGTAGACTGCTACCCAATAGCATCTTTCCTGAAAGGAAGAGTCGATTGATGTGGCAAACTTCATTGCAACCAGTAGCCATCAGAATCTGATGCAAGACCCTCCACAAGCAAAAAAGGCAGCGACTGTCTGAAAGCTCAGATGAGCACTAGCATTTTATAATAATATAGTATTTTTAATTAAAATATGAACCCTTTTTTAAATGCTGCAGCATACCTACTAAACCACAATATAGTGGTAAATGTAGTTTTAATTTAGTTTTTTTTAATGGCAATGATTAATTTTATTTTTGGTATTTCAGAATATCATAGGGTTACACGTGCTAAACTTAAGTTTTATATGCATTGGGAAACCAAAATAACTGGTGTGACTCACTTGATTGCAGTGGTCTAGAACCCAGTATCTCTGACTCAGACCCGTATTCTGATTTCCTCTCCCGCTCATGGATATTCAAATTGTTTAGTTCAGAGTAAAGGAAAATTGTTCCAACTGCTCAATAAAGATACATTTTTGATATGATTTTTCAAGCTTTATAGAACACATGTAAAAAGATCTCAGGGTCTCCAAGCCACTCTAGAATTACTTGTTCACTAGTATTAGCACATGAAGTATCTAATATGACCACAGATTTGTTCAGTCTTTTGAAAATCCAATATTTTAATAAGCAATACTGTCATTCATTACTTATAATTTTAAACTCATAAATGCAAGACCAAATTGGTGACCCTTTCACTGACTTACATATGTGTCTATTAATTGAAGGTTGGGTTGATTCACAATTTCTCTTAAGTTTACAATGTTGGTATTTGAAAAGCAATGTGAATATGGCACATGGATCTTGTAAGTCATTTAAATTTCTTAAAAGTATTTATGATTATCTTCAATTATGTTTATTATCAATCTCTATAGTTACATGCAATTAGAAATGAGGGATTATATCATATTTCATCCTTATATAAAACTTTGATTTGTATTCATAGAACTTTGGTTTAATGTAATGTTTGATAGGTAAAAATTTCAGGAAAATAAAATGTTATAATCTTGTATGGCTCTCTTCGGATTGCAGTAAAATTTGCTATTATTTGAACCTTTTCTTTATTTTTCTTTCCTTTTTCTGCAATTAGGTAATTGAATGTGTATTTGCATAAATGGTTCTCCATGTTAGAAAGTCTTTATGATAGATTGGAAAATTCAAGCGTCTGATGTTCTCTCTTCTCCAGAAATAACGTGAAATTAAAGAAATAAGAACACATCTCACAGAAGCCATCCTTCCTTCTCTATACCACCAGTCCCAGTTTGAGGTTTGAGGCATTGGAGACCAAACCTAAAGGGCTTCCCAAGCTGCCTGCCCTTCGGAGGTCTGGGAAATACTAAAGTCTTATATCATCTTCCTTGCTGTATCCCATTTTTCTGCAAACTACATAACCTATCGGAGAGAATTGCTCCCATGAAAACTCTAAATGGAAGCAGTGCCAGTGGCTCAGTGGGGAGGGCACTGGCCCCATATACCAAGGGTGGCAGGTCCAAACCTGGCCCCAGCCAAACTGCAATAAAAAAATAGCTGGGCATGTGGCGGGCGCCTGTAGTCTCAGCTACTCAGGAAGCTGAGGCAAGAGAATCACCTATGCCCAGGAGTTGGTGGTTGCTGTGAACTATGATGCCACAGCACTCTATCCAGGGCAATAAAGTGAGACTCTGTCTCTAAAAAACACAAACAACAAAAAACACTCCTAAATCCTTCTCCATTTAAGAGCATCTCCCCAATTAAAGTCATCTTTTATAATCATTTTCAGAAAGAAATATTGATAAGTATTCAGAAAGAAATATTTATTTTAGTGCAAGGAAACATCTTTTAATGAAAACTGTAACAACCTCTGAATTCTACTCTTGAACCTTGTAAGATGTGCTCTGAATTTTTGGTTAAGTGCTCTGACAGTAGATCACAGAGACAGAAAGTCACCTAAGTTCTGCACTGTGGACACGGGGAAGCACAGCAGACATGCTCAAGCCTCATTTTCCCAGGGACAGGGTGGAGTAGTGAGTAAAAAGACCTCTTCCTCAGAGTGCTTTCTGCTTGTTTGACAGATTTCTGCGAATCCGTCAGACATGATCGTGGGGCACTTGTCCATCAAACAGAATGGTCACTGAGGAGAAATACTATTAAGAAAACACAGATTGAACTTTCAGGCTAACAGTTACTTAAGCTGCATAATTCTCTTTGACAATGAATATAGGATTTACATTATTCCCGAGAATAACTTCCACCTGCCAGATACAAGCCTAGATTACTGTTCAGAGACTGGATGCCATGACATGAAATTAACCCTGAATCCACGTGCTGGACAATTAAGTGGGGACATCACCCCACTGTATGCCACTCTCTTTTCACCTGCTGCAAATCTGATCACCATTTGATATATAAGGCATTGTTGACCCAGGTCGCTATGATGCCAGTTTACCAAGGAGATTAAAAAAATTTGTTTAGAGAGTGTACACATTTCTTCAAAGATAAATGCACACCAGAGAAAATCCTAACAGCTTTCAATTTCCATGCTTTTCAGTTTTATTGTTGTAAATGCAACTGTTTATAGGACTAATGACACAGGCTGGCTCTGTTGAGTCAATTACACCAGTATGCAGTTGGATCGGATTCTTTACTCATGTTCCATTTACTCTACGTGGATGTCTGATATTTGACTAAATTGAATTGCACCAGAGCGCCTTGGTGCTTTCCATCCTCTGCATCTCTGCACACTTTATAGAACAATGAAATAAATGATAATATGTGAGAGGCACGGTGGCGACTGCACAAGCGCAGGAGACCATAGCTGCTCGGTGAGCAACAGTCAGCCAACAGCTTGGTTGGTACATCAGAAGCCTCCACTATGGCCGGGCTCCGTAGGAAGAATCTTATTGGACTTCTGTATGTACATGTACGCGTTACTTTGGGGTTTATTATTGTCCTACTTTTTTTTTTTGTTTGTTTTATAGGGGAGAGAGAAAGTGTGGTAAAAGAAGAGAGAAAAGGGGTAGATTTGTGACTTGGAGTGCTCACGTTAGTGACAGTAACATAGGACCATCTGGACTGGGGTCACATGTAGGCAGATGCTGAGCAGACTCCCCACACACTCTTGAATGCCAGATGACTTCTCTGCTGACCCACAACTAAGCATGCAATTCTGGTAATGGACTGCCCAGTGTGAAGAGGTCTTGATGGCTCCGATTTATGCCCCACTGTGGGGAGATGAACAACGCAGGGAAAAGCTCCTCGTGGACAGCGTGTGGCTTCTTCACACACTTCCCTCACGACAACCCTGTCCTATGATATTGTAACTGTCTACTGTGTTCCTAACTTTGAACCAGGCCCAGTTTGCAAATAAGCTCATCTAATCCCAACAGCAAAAACCAAGGACGCAGTCATATCTACCATCATATCTAAAGAACTGGAGACTCCGGATATTTATTTATTTTTCCTACAGCACTTGGAATTAGTAGTTGAACCTAGATCTGTCTAAATCAAATTATATATTTTTCTTTTATTATGGCACCACACAGTTTCTCCAACAAGCATACCACTTTTCAAAACTTGGTTTTTAGAACCAGAATTCTTATAAAACTTGCAACATTCTTTTTAAAGAAATATTTGCCACATTTGAAATTTTATTTTTTTATTTTTATTTTTTTACTGTTAGGGATTGATTGAGGGTTTAAAGAACCAGGTTACACTGATTGCTTGTGCTAGATAAAGATCCTCTTCTAATAGTGTTTTATCCCCAAAAGGTGAACCATCTCCCCCTACCCCACACGCCTACCCTAAAACACAGGGTCAAAAAATAACCAGTTAAAACATCTCTTCACTGAGAGAAGGGAACACTTTTATACTGCTGGTGGGATTTCAAACTAATACAGCCTCTATGGAGAAAAAGTAGGGAGAATCCTCAAAGAGCTAAAAGTAGGCCTTGTATTTGCTCACTCAATCCCATTACTAGGTATCTAACCCAGAAGAAGAAAAAAAAACAGAAACATGGGGACATTTGCACTAGAATGAACACTGCAGCTCAATTCACAATTGCCAAATTATGGAAGCAACCAAGTACCCATCAACTCATGAATGGATTAATAAAAACCATGATATATGTATACCATGGGAAAATAGTCAGCCCTAAAAAGATGGAGACTTTTTACATATTTACCTAAATGGAGTTGAAGCACAATGGAAAAACAAGTATCCAATGTATTCAATACCAATATGAAAACAGTAAATGAACAACTACCTATCCGCACAAGAGAAAACACCACTGATTTCAAATGGAGGGAATGGGAAGGAGGGAAAGTGGAGAGGGAGGAGAATTGGTAAACTCACTTCAGGTGTCTATATAAGGGTATACAGCACACCTCCTGGGTAAAGGGCTCAACGGTAACTTGAACTAAGAAATGCAAACAAAGCATAAAAAATAGACCATCTCTTCTCATATCTTAAAATGAATCAAATAATCTAGCATTATTGAGGAAGATCCAATTGGGGCATTCCATTTCAATGACTAATTTGGAATTAATAGCAATGACAGGAAAAAGTCACATACTCATTTGGCAGAGCGTTTTGAGTAACGAGGTCTTCGGGGTAAACAGCCAAGTGATGAGAATGCTTATTCTCTACGTGCTCATGAGATAATCTGCAGGTATACTTGATCCAGGAATTCAAACTAGACCAAAGAAAACACAATTATTTTAACAGTGATAAATATAAGAGAAGCAGAGCTATTGTTTCTACTCTGTCTCATAAGAAAACACCTGGTGTAAATTTGTTCCTTGACCTTTTCCGGTCTATTTGAGGTCTTCCTAAGGTTCTTTCTCTAGTGCATGGTCACCAGCCCTCACAGGCCCATATGGTATTTGGAAAAACTTAGCTAACTAGAAACACTTTGGACCCTATTTGCAAGGTCCTAGATGATCACCGGTGAGCCTCCCTCATCCCTTAAAGCTGGCTCAAAGTAGTAGGGCGCTGGTGCCTGTGGTTCAAAGGAGTAGGGAGCCGGTCCCATATACTGGAGGTGGCGGGTTCAAATCCAGCCCTGGACAAAAACTGCCACACACACACAAAAAAGAACTGCATCCAGGCACCTACGACCTAGGCTCTCACTTCAGTCGACCTCCTTTCCCTTCCTTTTGACTATTACTCAAAGTGGAACTTCTACATGACAACAATTTTAGAATCCTGGCAATAACTTCAGGTCTTATGCCCACACAATAAATAATGTGCTAGTAGCAGTATCAGTACATGGAGGAAGTTTCATTAAAGATCTGCGGTTTCTGTACCAATGAAGAGCTGGTGGTACAGCACTGGCTGTAAAAACACAAGAGTTATCACCGTTAAACTCCAGTGAATGGCGATGATACGATTTCACGTATGTTGGTATGTCTTATTAACCACCTTCATTACTTGCTGGCCAAATTGAGCAATGAAAAATATATTAAAATTATTTGAATTTTAATCTTCTGCTTCAATCAATTCAGGGAATTTATGTGTACCGTTTTAACTCTTTCTTCCAGTTTTTCTGTCTTCCTGACTTAACACAGTTTTTGAAGGTCCATGGTAGGTAAAATAAAGTCTAGTTAAATCACTAGTGAAATTTTTAAATAGTATAGCAATGTTGCAAATACACTGTGTTTAATTCTTAAAACTTAATGTTTCTTACTAATTACCTTAGAAATGAAAATAAAATAAAATAATCAAAAATCCTCTATTAGACATTGTGACAGTTGTGAACAGCAATAATTTTAATTACTTTTGCTTCTTTGGGTTCACAAAACAAAAGCATGCAGAGTAAAATGAGATGTGATTAAAGCTGAGCAAATGTTCCATACTTCCTGGAAGCCAAGATGCTCCCTAGTTATGACAAAGCCAGTAACATAAGGGTCGCCATATATATATGTTGGGCACTTGCTTGGAACTTGAGTGACATGTCATAGCAACCCGGAAAGGCGAGGATTTCATCCTATTTTATAAATGCAGAAACTTGGTTTAGAGAGGCACAGTACCTTACCTAAGGTCACTCCACTAATAAGTTCAAGAGAAAAAATGTGTCTTTTTTTATTCTCAATCCCCTGTTATCTTTTCATTACTCTTATCCCAAAAGGTGGAAAAAGAATGCATCATCTGTATCTAAAAAACTAATCAAATAATTTGTTTCTTTTAAAAAAGGAAATAAATAAATTGGGCCTCTGGTTACTTTACTGATGTCTCCCCCACGTAACTGAGAGTGAGAGAACAGTGTATCATTGCTCTTTTATCAAGGAGGTTGTACTGAATAATGGTTAAGCCTGTAGGCACTGGGTCCAGATTGCCTGAAAACAAGTTTGGGTCCCACCACTTACTAGCTATGTCATGTTGGACAACTTACTTAACCTCTCTGTACTTTGGCTACCATATTTGTAAAATGGACATCATAACTTAACTTACAAGGTTATTTTAAGGACTGGATGAGTTGAACTCATGCACACACATTAAGTATTCAATAAAATAAATCAAAATTTTTATGGATATCAACTATTGTACAAACAGGGGTAGAAATGTCAGCCATGAAGATTCCCATCTCAATGTTCTCATCTTATTTTCGACTTCCACACGCATGCTTTGTTTCACAAATGTATCTCTGTTAATTTATTTTCTTTCTTAATGCATCGTCTTGGTCATTTTAATCCAAAGCAGTAGAAACAGTTTTTCAGAATACTTTTCACCTCTCGTCAGCTAGCTACGTGAGACTGCCAATTGCCTTTGAAAGGCACCAAGGTGTTATCTGAGGTATGATCTTAACCAGGACGCTGTATGGCAGAGCAGCACCTAGTGGCCCAAAGCAACCACTCCTATCACCAGGTGAGCTGGCTGTTTGAGGGAATTTTACACATCTGATCTTCCTAGGCACTGCTTCTCAAACCTGAAATGACGACTCTGCTCCAGAATGCAGACACACGGACGATATCTCGTTTTGGAGGATGGTCCTGTCCAGCTGTTAAGGGAGTGAGACACAATAGTGAAGTTAAATTACTAGATCTTTCTTTTTGGTCCAGTAAGTCACAATTTAAGTGTAAGAGACAATGAAAATTCAAACAGATCATCAAAGAAATTGTCTTATGAAAGAACTAGGGTTTCACATACATTTGGCACATTTTCCGCTAAACTGACCTAGTATATTTCCAGGAAAACGTCAATTGAAAATAAGGCCTTTAGAGGAGAGCGATGGAGTGCAGATTCCAGGATAATAAATACCAGGGGGCCATGGGAGGGATCAGAATATTGGCTTCCAGCTGGCACAGCAGAGGTGGTTTTAATTGAGAAAAGTAAAAACTGGGCTTAGGCAGCCATTCAGCAGAGCCACGCTGCCAGCCCACAGCCCCCTAGACCAGTAGACCTCAAAACTCAGCTTTCATTATTCTGTGGCAACTGTGGCCCCTCCTGACGCTGCTGGAGCCTGTTTTCTCCGTGGGTATTAGCTGCTTACGCACCTTTCAGTAAATATCACTTCTTTTTCTTTTTCAGTCCCCCCCCCCCCAGCTCAGGATTTGAAGGCTATGTTATGTGCCTCTTAACTGAAAGTACAAGTTTATCAAGACCAGAAAATGGGAGAGTTGGGCATCAAAACATGTCCTGATTGCATCACTCGTGTTCAGCAGCTCCCAAGACGTCACACTCCTTAATTCTCCAGCCATCTGAGCAGAGAGAAAGAATCCGAAGTGAGTGATCATAAGGAAACCTCCCAAACACACACATCCTTTTGCTTTTGAGACTGCTAACTCACTTTCTCAGGTACAACGGCCTCTGCGGGGCCTTCCCTCTCCAACCTCACCATCTGTCCGCAGGGTTTTAAGGCAGAGTCTATTTGGGATCTTTATTTTTCTACTTACCCACTTAATGTATTTTCATTTATTTTAGAGACAAGAATAAAAGTTAAATTTTATCGTAGCCCGTGCTATTTTGAAATCCAGCATCTGGCTGGCTGAAAAAAGGCTATGGTACCATTTTGTTTTATAACTTAGAAGGTGTCGAACTCCATTCGGAGGGAATTAAATCCTCACGGGGCATTTTCCCGGCGCCGTCCTCTGAGAAATTGTCACCCTTAGCGCTCGGCCTCATTTTCCACCAGAATCGCTCTTCCCCAAATGAAGTGGAGGAAACTCAAAAAAGCAGTGTGACGGAAACAAAAGAGTCCAATCTGCAGAGGGGACCATAATCTCCTTGTGTCGGTGGGAGACTCGGAATTGAATCTGCTGGCGAGATTCCCTCTGTAACTGTGTCGTACACGTCTGCAGCTCCGCGCCTGGATCATGTACTTCTGCTTATTCCTTTGGTCTTCCCTTTCTTCTCCTCCCGTCGTTATTTCCCTGTTTTATTTTCTCTCTGCCCCCCCCCCCCCCCTCCGCCTTTTCATCTGCTGGCAGCTGTTTCCCCTCCTCTCCGGTCTGAAATGGTGTAAGTTTCAGGATGCCTCCTGCGGCTGCGGTGGAAGCGGCCTGGTTTACCCTCTCAAAGAAACACCGGTTTGTCAATAGAACACACAGAGCCATCGCAGTGACGGTCACAAGCGTCCACAGACCGACGTGTGGATTCCGAGTTTGGGAGGCACCTGAGGCGTCCAAAAATGTGCCCTTCCAGTGTCGAATAATATAATTCCTATTCACTTCCCAACTGCCTGCGCTTCTTTTCCAGAAGCATTCTGCTGCATTTTGCAACTTGCTTCCTTAACGGGTTGGACACAGAGATAGCTTTTGTGCAGAAAAACGCTGGTATCTACGGGCTGTGCTGAAAGCCATGATGGCCTCCTTGTACTTTTTTTTTTTTTTCTTACATGGGAAGCATTGGAAAGCGCTCTAATCTTCTGGACCTGGGTGTCTTTGGATTCCTCCCTGTCCAGGCTGAGCTGAGAGGCCCTCTCGCTGCCTGCCACAGCCGAGCTCAGGCTGCTTCTCCCGAGGAGCCAGGACACTGTTTTCTCTGCAACAAGATAAGGCCACCGAGCTGTATCTCCTAAAACAGGCTTGATTTTGTTGCTGTTGGCCTCTCCACTCCCAGCTCCAGCCCCAGGTCTGCCCCCTGCCCTCCTGAGAAGCACAGGAGCTTCTGGCCGCCTCTCCTCTCTGGGAATTCATTCGAGCTGCCCTGCTGTCTGGCCGCAGGAGAGCGAGGAGGAGGCCACTGCAGGCGGGCCAGGCTCTTTCCTCTTTATGCTGAGCAGCAACCTGATGAGAGAGGAATTTTATCATATTCCAAACCATTATCCAGACAGGGGGAGATTCTGTTAATTTTACTGATGGCAAATATTGATTTTTCTTACATTGCCTTACCTTTTTTTTTTGACACAGTAATTTTGTCTTACTATTGTAATCCGTACCTGAAATCCCTCAGCTACGCCAGAATATTAACCGTGATGGGGCAAACGTGTGTATGGACAGTCCTACACGTACATTTCCACGAAAAGAAAGGGTTAGTGTTTAACCACTGACCTTTCTCAACCTTTCTCAGGCTTGATCCTCAACTAGCATCATTTTAACCTATTAAAACCTGAGAAAGTCGGGTGGTGCCTGTGGCTCAAAGGAGTAGGGCGCCGGCCTCATATGCCAGAGGTGGCAGGATCAAACCCTGTCCCGGCCAGAAACTGCAAACAAAACTGAGAAAGTTTCCTCACTTACGACTTACATGGAGTTAGGCTGGATAGGTAGGATAAAAATTTTAAAATAAATGCAGGAGCTACTAAAACATTATATTTGAACTAAAAAAGCCACGAGTTAGGGGTGAGAAATCATGAGGAAATGTTTCCAGCAGTTTCTTTACGAGAGGAAGCAAGGAGCAAAGAATGTACAAATACATGTTTTTTCCTTTCCCAGAATTTCTCTTTATTGTATTTTAATGTAGCAGTTGGCTCATTCATCACAAAAGTAGATCAGTCACTATCTAGCTTTAATTTCAGATATCCAAAATTGTGTAACAGTTATGCTGTTTGCTTCCAATTTTGCCTAGAAAGCATGCAATTATTTTTGGTGGTCAAGGTAGATGAGAACAAACCACCTATAAACCACTACGCGATCCTAAATCTTAGCATCTTCTGGCTGTGCTGTAAAACTCTCTTTCCACCTTCTCAAAGGGTTAATGGCGCCACTATCCGAGGGACAATTCATTCTCCTGCTAAACGCAATGACAAATAACCATTATTCTTTCCAACTGCACTGATAATCGGGACAGCTTAAACATTTTCGCCAGTATAAGTGAAACCATTAATCCTCTTGGATTTCATGATAAGTGGTGACTGTGAAATAATGATTGTGTCATTGTAGGCAAGAAAAAATGTTAACAATTAAAACAAGTTCGCCATTATCTTACCGGGTACTGAATCGCTTTCACATTTCATTTGCAATATTGTAAATGATATGTACCTTATTAAAAAGCTCTTATTACCTAAGAAACCTAATTAGTCAAAAATTCTCAGCCACCACTCTAATTTTCTAATGATATGAATGCTACAATGGGTATTCTGATGCAGGGAATGTTTTCTGTTTATCCATTAATGATCTGCAATATGCAACTGTTTCTACAGAAATAACATAAAGAATAGGTATAATTCAGTTTTTTTCTAGATATAATTATGTTTTATTTTAAGTGATCCACCTGGCTATTATTGAATAAAATACAAAATCTCTCCTTCACTAACAGTGTATTTAAGCCAAACATTAAGCTTTCTGCCAAAAGATGATAAAAGTCCAGGAAAATAGCAATTACAATTTTATACTGCTTTGGAGATTTCTTTTTCCTCCTCATGTTCAACCTTTAAGCTTCTTATAAATGAAACTGATGGACTGACCCATGAAACTGAGTCCACCTACATTGCTTCTGTTTCTCAAAGGGAATATCCAAGATCAAGTTCAAATTCGATAGCTTTCTTCTCTAGTCTTACACCATGATAAAACTAATATCAACATTTCTATGGAAAGAGTAAAAAAACACACATTATTATATATCTAGGTATTGCCTACATATTTGTTAGAATAAAGTAACATTCACAGTCAGGATAATTCTATGTACAAACATAATGAAAAATTTTTTTCTTTAAAAATTACATTAGGAAAAGGGGAATGTATGAAATATGTAGATTCACAATGGTACACTGCAAAACACACTAGCATATCTAATACTTACTGAAATGATTCATGTCAAGCACTGAGGCTTCTTGTCATTTGTAAGTGTTCAATAAATGTTAGTGATATTAGGGTCATCATTATAACAGATTACTCCAGTAACACCCCGTAGCATAAGTATGGCTATATATAAATGCATAATAAACATAAATGGACTTTCCTGAGTAAAAGGTGTCATGGTAGAAATGACAGAAACCAATGGCCTTCTTTCCAGAGACAAATTCTGTGAGTTTGGATCTTGCTTGTCACTGTGTGGAATCTTTAAATCATGCCTTTCTTCCTCTTTGCGTTTAAATTGCCTATTTCCCGCATCCTTGGGTGCCCAGCTCTGTGCAGGGCACTAGACAGAAGGAAGAAGAAAAAAAAGCTCACGTGCAACCCCGACCCTCGGCAAATTTCCATTTATCTAGTGCAGAGTCTCCTGGGCATCTTGCTTTTTAAGAGTTTATAAAATTGCATGCAGACATTTTTTTCGTTATATGCTTTTTAAAAATCTTGTATCCAATAGCTAGATTCATTAAAAGAAACAGCAGAAAGACTGGAGAACGAAGGTGGGGGGAAGAAGGAGGAAGCAAAGACATGGAAGAAGATGGAAGAACAGGAGTGGGGGAGACCCAAGGAGAGGAAAAGCCTTTGAGCAGCAAGCTTTACCCTGGGTGCGTGCACATGCGCTATCTCAGTCGGTCCAAGAACTCTGGAAGACAGGATTGTTACCCCATTTTACCAGACTTATTCATGATGATAATTTTCCAGAGTTTAAATACTCTAATGTGTATCAGAGACCCTGCTATGGGAATACCATTGATAGAGTTTTCCGAGTTTTAAGAGAAAGCCTGTTTGGGGGACAATCTTTGGGTCCTTGCTTCCTTTCTGATACAATTGGGCACCCTTGCTATGCTGGTATGAGGGACAGTTTCAGAACAGTTACTTTGATTTTTCTCTCCCATGCTGGTCTCGACCATCATGAAAACCTGATCTGGGAATTTCTCTTTAAAAAAGTGAGAAAAAGGATATAAGTAAGATTCCAGATAGTTACGCAAGGAGGAATCCTGCCTTGGGATCAGAAAGGTGTAAGTTTGACTGACTGCATTACCTTTACTGTGTGTAACCCCTCAATGCCATAGAATTGAACACGTGATGGAGACTTGGGGTTTCTTATGTATAAAACAGGCATGATAATTCCCTGGTCATATTAAGTGCTCAACAAATGGGGACTTCATTGAGAAGATGGGAGTAGCCAATAACGAAGGCCCACAGGGCAGCCCAAGTGGACCTGCTGTCCCTGGTGACAATTCCCTGCACACCCCTTAGCTGTTTTAAAGTCCTGGGCTGCTGGAGTGTGTGTGTTCTGAAATCAGAAATGTAGGCCAGTTCTTATGAAAGAAGGTATGGAAGGTTGCCGGCGCTTCTGATGATCTGACTAACGGCTGTTGATTGCATACACACTTTCCTCTCTAACCTTCCACCGACAGTTTTCTCTGCTGGAACCATCTTTTCCCTGTTCCCTTCTGTCTGATGACTTTCTAGTCAGCTTCCACATCTCAGCTCAAGCATCACCTCTTCTCTGAGGGACTCCCCAACTCTTCAGATTTAGTCAGCTACCAGTCTCCTGCTCTCGTCTCATCCAGGAGCCTTCCCTGAACACAATCATCTCACCACGGCTTTGTCTCTCTCGTGTCCCCTCATGCCAGGCCCAGACACACACAGCCAGGATACCAGCGCACTGCGCCTCTTGCCGGGGTCCCTCGGGCTTGTACATGAGGTCTCCAGGCACTGGACAGATACCACAGTCTCCTTTTTGGCTTTGTTATGATTTACAGTTAGTTTCTTGTATTTAGTATTCAGGAGGGTTTTTTTTTTTTTTTGAAGTATGTAAATCATATACATGGTTTCTAAATCAAAACTATCAAAAGATATTTGTTGAAGGAACAGATAAAATGATCACTGCTTTCAAACCTCAAACTAGAACTCATCATTTTTTTCTGATTATATCTGTATAAGATTTCTTTCAAATCTCTGCATATTAAAGCAGAGTTAGGTATGTGTTTAATGAAAGTCTCTCATTAAAAGAGGAGAAATTGTACAAAATCAGACCCGTCTCACCTTCAGGTCACATGGGCTTACACCCCTCTGTCATGTGTGACATACAATGTGTGACATTGTCACATTCATGCCCCATTCTCCTATTATCTGAAAGGCTGTAACGGGATCCTGCCTCAAATAAAACTTGAGCATATCAAGGCTTATAAAGGAAACTGGCTGTGGGCGTTAATAGCAATCAAATGCTTCCCTGATATCCACATTCACCATGCAACCATTTTCCTTGGGTACATTATAATTTAAGGGGTCTGAGATCACGCAGAAGTCTAGGCATAACTCCTCCCAATAATGGCTTCGTCCCTGGTGAATCTCTGCAGTGTTTCCTTGGAAATGTTTCTTCTTTTCTTCCTACCCGCAAGAAGCCTGGCAGTGTCTGCTTTGTACAACCATGGCTTTTAGGCCCATCTGGACACTGTGGTTCCTACAGGCTGCCTCCTCCGGGGCCCCATGGCCTTGGCTACCCTGGGAGTGGGGAGTTTGTCCTGTAAGGTCACATGGTGGCTCCAGTTCCAACAGGCATTAATCACAAGGGCACACAGCCCTGTACCCGTGATGGTGGGATTTACTGTCCAACTGAGCAGAACCATGCCTGAGAAATTGTCCCTTGTTTTAAATCATCCCAGTTCTCTTTTGATCCCTTTAGAGTCATTTTCAGGAGAAAGGTTTATCATTTTCCCCTTTCTAATTTTGTTCTCATACTCATAACCCTTCCAGGTTATTTACCATTTCTTATACAAGCACAGTATTTAGAGATAACAAAATGCTTTCAAATAACACCCTGCGTGGAATGCTCGTGGCTGTACAGGAGAAAGGATTTCATTGCCAAGGAAACCAAGGTTTAGACAGATTAAGATCATTTGTTCAAAGTCATATAGTTGGTAAAGGGGGAAACTTTATTGTAAACTTAGCATTTTAAAGTCCAATTCTGGTTTTCTTATTCCTGAGCCCTTTTGTTTACTTTTCAGATAGAGTTCAAGGCTGAAACTGTATAAGAATACTGAAGGAGACTTTTGTTGGACAGTGTTCCTAGTGAATCGTTTGCTTTCGAAATATCTACCATGATCCTTTTATAAAACTTCAGATTAATACGAGGATACAGACGTTTAGGTAAGGTCTCTGTTGTGGGTGTGCCCCTCACCCAGGAGGTGCGCCATGTACCCCTACCTTGTGCCCATTAAGTGGGAGCACACCAATCCCCTCCTTCCTCCTTTCTTCCCCTTCTCCTATCCCTCCCCCAAACTTGAATTAAACTGAGTTTTTCTCTAGTGTGGGGATGTATTAGTTCACCTTCTGGATTCACATTAGTATTGTATACATTCGATTCGATACTTGCAGTACTTTAATACTTGCAATTCAATGCTTGCTTTTCCGTTTTTGTGATACTTTATTAAAGAGAATGTTCTCCAATTCTATCCGTGTTGTTACAAAAGATATAAATCCTCCATCTTTCTTTATGGCTGAATAGTATTCTATGGTATACATACACCAAAACTTATTAACCCACTCATGGTTTGATAGCCACTGGGCTGATTCCACATCTTGACAATGTAAATTCAGTTGTGCAAATGTTCTTATGATTTTTTTTCTTCTGGGTAGATGCCTAGTCATGGAATTGCAGCATCAAGGTGTAGTTTGAGTTCTTTGAGGCTTCTCCATCCTTCTTTCCAGAGAGGCTGTATTTGTTTGTAGGCTCACCAGCAAGGTGACCGTGTTCCCTTGCCCCCACATGTGCACCAGCACCTGCAGCTTTGGGACTTTGTGACGTGGGCCATTCTCAAGGGGGTTTTGATGCGCACTTCTCTGATGATTAAAAAATGATGATGCTTTAGTGGAGCTGTGAAATGAAGATGACAGTTGCTCTTTTTGCTTATCTGAAAACTTGCTTACTGAAACTATCAATTAGTCTAGGGAGCTAAAATCTTCAGAATCTGGCAGAAAAGTAAACATCGACAATGTTTACTGCCAAGGATGGGTCAGGTTCTGAGGCTAAATAAGAGGTTATGTGCAATCACACATGTGTCTAGGATTGCTGCTATGCCTGGGCAGAGTCAACAAAGTACATGTTAACTGGTGGACTCATGTACGTGGTCTGACAACTAAGTTCATAAACTCACCCTAGAAAAAGTGCTGCATACTTTGTTGCTGAATATCACAACGGCCACCTTCAATGGGCTTCCTGTGGCTATTGGGTGACTGTAATACATTCAGCAATTAGATGTGTGCATTTTTTCTAGGATGAGTTTGCAAACTTAATTATCAGCATAGAAAGAGTTTCACTCTAAAGGACTTTAACCTGTAACCATTTGGGAAATGCAGAGGGAAAGAAAAAGAATAGGAATTTCAATTCTTGAAGCACCCAAATAATTTTTTTTTTTTTTTGTAGCCCTTTATGGCCCTCAGTAGAGTGCCATGGCATCACACAGCTCACAGCAACCTCCAACTCCTGGGCTTAGGTGATTCTCTTGCCTCAGCCTCCCAAGTAGCTGGGACTACAGGCGCCCACCACAACACCTGGCTATTTTTTTGTTGCAATTTGGCCAGGGCCAGGTTTGAACCCACCACCCTCGGTATATGGGGCAGGCACCCTACAGAATGAGCCATAGGCACCGCCCCATCCAAAGGAAAATTTTGTTGGGCTTTTCCTATTTCACCCCCTGTTAGCCCTGAATTATGTTCAATTCAACTTGTTTTGGTCTTTCTTATTTATTAAGAGTTTTATATTCATGTATTACTTTCTTAAGGCTGAACTCCTCAAAGAACAAGCAGCAATTTGTGCAAAAGTAGCCGAAAGAAGGTGAGTCCTCTAGGGCAGGACATTTAACTGTAGCCCTGGTGCTGTGAATTGTAAACTGAGGTGTTGCTTGAGGATGGGTCTGGGGGAGGTGGAAGGAGCGGGGGCGGAATAGTCAGTCCTGGCTTTGCCTTTGAGTCCCAAGTTTATCAGAGCCTGCCCGAGGTCATTACTTGTGAGAGGACCGCCTTGTAACTAAGGAGATGCTACAGGCGAGCGGGGCCTGTCGTGTTCCATCTAGCCTCCAGGCCTCAGCCTGCGTCTGCAGGTGTTCCTCTGTATTGAATCTCCCTGGGGAATCCTTGGCTTCACAGCAAAAGCCGGCTGAAGTGAAAGTGATTTGATTTGGATCCTATTACAGGCACTTTACCTCTTCTATTTCCGTGATAATAGCAGATTGGAGTCGATTATTGTACTGGGAGGGGAGTTAATGTGATGTCGAGAAACATTGGGAGAACTGGCACAGGGAGAGAAGGAGAGATATAAAGTTTAGTGCAGATTGAAATCAGTGGTACAGGCCAGCACAGCCACCAGTTAAGCATCCGCCTCGAGTCATTGTGTTTTGTGGAGAGCTGGGAGCGTTTCTCGTATAGGTGCCTGGTAAGGGATAGAGAACACTAGAGGTACTCTCCTGCCCTCCTCATCCTCTTCCTTTGTCCTCTGCGGCCCTCCCCAGGCTCTGCTGCCTGTCATTTGGCCCTGGAGCTGCAGGACCCATGGGCACTGGTGGCCTTCAGTTCTTTTTCCAGGAAAGTAAAGAGTGCCATTATTGACCAACTCACCTGTGATGGTCACATGGCCACGCAGGGCACAAAGAAATCTCTGCTTATTTTAAAAGACTTGCCTTGTGTCACTTCACAAAAGAGAAGCAAAACATTGAAGAACTTCCAAACACTCCTGCTGGGGAACCAGGAAGCATCTTCAGGGATGCTTGGCAGGCCTCTCTCCCTGTGGTCCCCAAACCATGTGTCCAGAATCTGAAGAGAACATCCGTGGGTTAGAAAAACATGAAGACAGATAAGACATCCCTAATAGGTAGAGAAACAACACTGGACAGTCAAAACCTGAATTTATCAAAAGCAAGTAAATTGCACCATATAATTTACCCCTTGCATTATAATAACATATCATGATCATTATAATGATGACCACTATCAAATACATTTTGACTAAAGTTGTCACTTCTGAAAAGTGTCCCCCTTATATTCCTGCTTCTAAATGTGTCATTCTAATGAGAAGTATTAATGCATTTGAGGCTAGATTTTCATTTTCTTTACATTTGTGTAAAATAGACACACAGAATGTTGTTTCAAAGGGTTACAGAGCAAAGTGCAGAAGAATCTGTGTTCACTTTCGCTTTTGTTTAACTTTGAAATATGATACACAGATGATAACATTTTATATGCCTATAAATTGCACATATCCAGATGCAGAGAGAAAGCTGTACAAGAGCTCTGCAAACCACCCTTCTACCCCTATCTCCATCACCAAACTGACCCTCTGCCTTGACGTCAGACAGCGTACATTGGTTTTGTCTGCTTTTGAACACCAGTGGAATTATGCAGTGTGTGTTCTTTTGTGTCTGCCTTTCTGCACCCACCATTATATTTATGGTATTCATACATATTGGTGCACATAAAGTGGATTGCTTACAATGTCTGCTGTGTGGAGATGCTGCAATTTATCCATTCTCATGTTTCGGCCTCTGGGGTGTATCCAATTTATGGCCACTACAAATAGTGCTGTCTTTGGTAGACGTATCTAAGCATTTCTTTTGGGTATAGTCTTAGCAGAAAAGTGTTGGGTCACAAGGTAGGCACATGTTGGGTTTTAGTAGCTACTGCTAAATAGTTATCCAAGGCACCCGCACCAGCTTTCACTCCTGCCGTGGTACAGGGTGGAAAGCCTTGGCTGCTCCATTATGAACTGTATTTGCTGTATTCTACTTCGGTTTTAATTCCACTTCCCCAAAACATAAAATGTTGAGTAACTTTTCACATAGCTATTAAACATTTGGATACCCTCTTTTCTTAAATGTACATTCAACTAATTTGTCCATTTTCATATTGTGCTGTCTCTCATTGGTTTGCAGGGATTTTGTACGTATTTTGTATATGAGTTATTTCTGTGTTATATGTATTATAACTACATTCTTTCACTCGTTAGTCTTCATTTTATTCACTTAATGGGGGCCTTTGATTCACATGTAGTCTTGGTTTTAATATAATCTCATGTATAGTGTTTTTCCTTATGGTGGCACTGTACGTTCGGTTTAGGAAGGCTTTTCCCATTCTGAAAAATCATATTTCTGAATAAATGGAACTTAGCAGTAAGTAAGGTGAATTGTCTACATTCTGTCATATTTTTAATTGTTGACTCATAAACTGGTCTCATCAGGCAAACGTGAAATTTCAAAAACTTCCTGCAACAGCCAGATTTGCCCATTTCTCTCATCTTGAAAGGCAATCTGCAACATAAAGGCACCAAGTTACCCAAGTGAAAAGACAAAACTGGGAAGGTAGGCTTTGTCTCTAATTCTCCAAATTACAAATTTCAGATTGCAGGCATATCTTACACTCAATAATCTTCAACTTTCTCCCTTCTGAAAGGGGATTAATATTACCAATTACCCCACTGAGACACTGTATGAATTAGGAGAAAAAGAGAATAGTGCTTGAAGCCACATCTGATTGGGGTCAACTCAGAAACTGTTGGGTATTATTATTAGCATTAATAATGACGCATATAATCAGTGACTTATAATTTGCAAAGTAAAATCTAATTTAATTGGCAACTCACAACAATCCTGTGAACTGGGCATTTGTTTTCTCCTGTCAGCCTCTCCAGGATTTCAAGTAACATTTTGAACTAGAATTTATTCAGCACCTACAAGGTGTCAGACACTGTTCTAAGTGCTGAGAATACAGCAGACAAAAGAATGATGAGAGGCCTGATCCATGGAATGTTTACTCCACTGGGGAGGGAATAGGATTAATAAAACTAAATAAGAAAAAGCTTGTGTGCTAGAAGGTGGTAAGTTCTCTTAAGAATAAGGGAGAGACCAAAAATATGGAAAGATGAAAGGGTAATGCCACTTCCGTAAAGATTGACAGGGATGTTTCACTGAGATTTGGGAAGGAACAAGAAAAGTCAGAGTGAAGGAAAAGCAAGAAGTAAGTAGAGTGGAAGGAAGGAGGAGCTAAGGCCAGGCAGTCAATGGGGCAAAGAGGCCATGCATAGGAGGCCATGGTGTGGGCTTTTGACTCTTATTCTGAAAGCAGTTGTTGGAGGGGAGGAGGCTTGGGGAGGAAGATTTTGGTTGCTGTCTTGAGAGATGACTACAGAGTCGAGGGTCTGCTCCTGAAAGATCAGTTAGGAGGTGATTGTGATAGTCTAGGTGAGAGGGGATGATGGTATCATTGAAAGTGGAAGTGGTGAGATTCTAGGTCTATTTTGAATGGACTAGCAAGATTTACTGATTTTTATCTAATATTCCATTCCACAAGTATTACTCATTTTTCATAAATTCTCATCTCTTTAATCTGCCATCTATTTTTTTGAGAGAGAGTCCCACTATGTCGCTTTCAGTAGAGTGTCATAGCTCATAGCAACCTCAAACTCTTGGGGTTAAGGCATTTTCTTGCTCAGCCTCCCAAGTAGCTGGGACTATAGGTGCCTGCCACAATGCCTGGCTATTTTTGTTATTGTTTTTATTGTTGTTTAGGAGGCCAAGGCCGGTTCAAATCCACCAGCCCCAGTGCATGTGGTCTGAGCCCTAAGCACTGAGCTATGGGCGCCAAGCCTGCTATCCTTCATACATATCAGATGGCATTTCCTACATTCTCACATTTGCAAGCTAATAACAAACAAAAAGAAACCACATGTCCATTTTGGCAGATTCTACATTAATAGTCTTCTCTTACTTGGGATGTGGTTTTTGTGTAGTAAAGACAATGTTGATTTTGTAGCTGGGTACCAAGAAAGGGTAGATGAATTTTAGAGGTTGATATTTGGAAGTCAGGACAACTTCGGGGAACATAGAGTAGTAGCTGCAGCAGAAGGCTGGATTCTTGGTCAGAGAAGTGTGAGGATGGAGAAATGGTGAGGTAGAAATGGAAGAAACATGGTCAAGCCATGGCCATGGTTAGCAAAGACAGAGGCTCCACTTTGGGTCTATGACTTGGGATCAAAGGTAGCTGGATTCAGTTCCATAAGTGAGACTGCAAACAGAGAAAATGAAAGAAGGAAGCAGAGTGAGGTGCCAACTGACTTGATCAAGTTGGAATTTTGTGCAGAAGGAACACCTGGCTTTAGGCGTTTAGGCAAGCACATCTTTGTTCTGCTCCAGTGCTGTAGATTCCAATAAGGTCTCTGGAGGCAGAAACAATGGCCAGCAAGGGGAAAGGGAGTCTGTGAACGGACAGGGATAGAACACAGAATCACTCAAGGACAATTCATCATTAGGAGACGATTAAAAGGACAAGCTGGCAAATGCCTACACAGGGCTCTGCCATGGGCCCGAGATAATAAATGGTTGAGGATGACTCCATGGGACTTCTCAGAATTAATTCAGCTGTCAAAGAAGAGGCAGGGTGATGTAAGCTGTAGGAGTGAGGTAATTTATGAGGTTTTGGATAGTTTTTAGCTTGATTTTTCAGTAATATCTGTAGGAAGGTCAAGGACAAAAACTCTATACATGTAACTTTTAAAATTAAATGGTTTCTTAAAAAGGCAGATGGGGTATAGTTGTTATAAATCAGTTGAATAGCATATTGGCATGATGTGGGTGCTGCTAAGGGCATATAAATAAACTTACTGAAATCTAGGCTGAAACTCTAACTGGTTACTACAGCACATGACTGTATTTAGTTAAAATGGCACTTAACAAAAAGTCTTTTAAAGCTTCTATCTCCAATTGTGCTCCCCACACCCCCATTTTACAGAGTAGCTGCATACCTTTAATCCTATAACATACTGCAATCACGTAATGGACATTACATTCTAATAAGGACAGAAAGGAACAACTGGACAATTAGTCACATTTCTAAGCATTAAGTAAACATAAAGAACAAAGTTAAGAAGTATATGACAAGCCCAGAAAATTATTTTCCATCTGAGAAGCTGTTAACAATGTGTAGGTCTTAAAATCAGGGAGTAAGGTGAAGGAAGAAGAAGAGATCTCTATTTGAGAATGTGTCCCTCTGTATTATTTCAATTTTCAACATACATCTGTCTCATTCATCCAATTCAAGAATATTAACAGGTAGTTTAAAGGAAAGTTATATATGAAAAATATGTCATGGAATTTCAAGGGAGACTTAACTGCTTTCAGCTTTGAGAATCAGGAACACTTTTATGTGACAAATAGACAACATTTCTTCTGTGTTTCACAGAATGGATAGAATTAGATTGTCATGTATATGACAAAGCAGAGATCGTTCAAAAAGTTGGGACATCATGAGAAGCATGTTTAATGAAACAGATTAATAGCATTTAGAAAAAATATATATTATGAATAGTAGGGTTCTGAAGAACCCAGACCACGTTGGTCCTGAGTTCCAGAGGACACTATTAGAAGATAATTTCAGTTGTCCAGGTAGGAGGGGGTGGTAGTGTGGAGTAGGAGGTAGTAGTAGATATGTTTCTGAGGATTTAGGTTATATATTTGCTGCTGGACCAAATATGAGCTGTCATGAAAGAGAAGAGGGAAGAATGACTCCAAATTATTTTGTCCAAAGCAACTTGATAAAGGTCGATGCTATTTATTGAGGAGGAGATTACTAAAGGTGAACCTTATCATCTGAGGGAAACCCAAAGGTCAATATTGGACATGAAGTTGGCAATGTCTGTTGGATGATCAAATGAAGATGCTGCATGGGCATTTGCATTTAGGCCTGAATTCAAAATAGAAGTTTAGGCTGGAGGAAGAATTTGAGAGTCATCTGTTTATACATGGTATTTGAAGAGTTGGAAATGGACAAGTTCACTTGGGTGGAGAGGAGAATTTGTGGTTAGTGACGCTCTTGACCATGTGAAGGGCTAGGAATTGTAGGTCTATATGGAGGTAGGTGCAGGTGGCCTCAGTAAAAAATCGAATGTAGGAAGATTTTGAAAAAAGACTAGAAAAATCATGAGCCCATAGCAATTAAAATAGCCTTATAGTGTATATGGTACTAATGAGAAAGCTAAGTGTGTAAGTGACTGAATATATTGACCAAAGTCTTATAAAGAAATTTCAAGCCCAGATCTTTCTGAGTTCAAATCTTGGACTCTTTTCACTAGTCATAGATTTATTGAAGCTCTATTGCAAACACAAGAAAGCACCCTAGACAGGTAAGGCAAGGATTGGATCTAAGAAGAAAAAAATATAAAAGCAAGACTTGGATAGAAACGTAATTCATGACTTTAAAGGCCAACAGCAAGAGAGACTGTAATGAGTCCCTTAGTGAAATGGGGCAAGGAGTTAAAAGAGATATCTGAAATAGCATGAAAGTGTTTCAGGTAACATATAGCAAGCCTCTTTCTAGATTGTTCCAAATTAAGTCCCCATTAATTCTTTATTTTTGGAATCTCAAGAACCGCATTTGGTGTACCATGCTAAATATGAAACTACTCAATTGCTGAAGAACACAAGCAATTTCAAGCTCTTTACTTTCTCCTATAACATGTACAAGAACAAACATGAAAGGAAGAGAGTATAAATAAAAAATAAGTAAACTAAAATTAGTTGCATACACAAGAACCAGCCCCAGATGGATTTAACATCTAAATGCCAAAAACAGAGACTTCTAATTTCAGCTTAGACTAGGAAAGAGTGAAGGAAATATAAGCTCTCATCCTTGCAGCAAGAAAATCTTGACAGGGAGCAAATTAACAGCTTTTCAGGAACCCATCTGATAATTGAGATGACAAAAGGCTATTACAAAATTTGGAAAGAGAAAGACACTTGCATGGAGATGCAGGTGACAACGTAACCACAGCAACTTTTCAAAAGGAAGAGGAGGGAAAAAAGTATCGAAAAAAATCTAAGGGGGGATTTGGATAAAAAGAGAGATTATTGAATATTCTTGAAAAGTCTCTCCCCAAATTATTTAATAGCAAAGTGGAAAATAGTCACTATACAACGTGGATTTAAGACAACACTTTTGGCTGAGTTTTAGAGATCATCAGCTTCCAGATGTGCTGAGAACACGACATCTTTCATGTGATATGTTGACCTGAAATGCAGAACCTGAACCTGACCATGAGGAAATAGCACACAAACCCCAAATGCAAAATATTCTATTCTCAAAAAATGCCCATAGCATATTAGGCTAAGAATTAAAATTAAAACATAATTATGCTTGTAAATGTATTAAGTACAGTGATAGATATTTGTCACCCAGAAAAGATAGAATGAAGTTAAATTCTGATTCAATAACTGCTCATGCAGGGAGAAAATGTAGATTTATAAAGTCTGAATGCTGCATTTTTATCGTACCAAAAATTTCATGTTATGTCATAATACAATGAATTAAATTAACTTAAAGACATATATTAAACAAAAAAGGTTAAATCTCGACCTTCTTATTTAGCAGAATTCCTTTAGTTCCCTGGTTGCATGTTGGACTGCTAACAATAGCATTTCCCCCCATTATCTTGTTTATGTCTTCAAATGTAGGCTGGGTACAGTTGGGAAATCTGGGGTTAAAAATCTCATGACAAATTCTCATTTCAACTAGCCGAAGAAAGGGAGATGGATATAGCACAAATCACTATGTACAATTTATGGAAGAAGTAAAGGTAATTTAATATTATTATGAAAAATACCTGTATAATGGAATCATTTGGGCTATTACAGCAGGTCTAGAAATATAAAATAATGTGAACAAAAAGTGACCTATTGTTGCAATCCTGCATTACAGAGATAATACTATTCTCCAGCAATCATTTTTAGTCCAGCAAAATTTTAATAATAAATTAGAGATAAATGAATTCATTAATCACAATAGATAAATAACAATAACAAAAAATGATTTAAAAACTAAAAAGCAGCTGCAATGTGAATGTATTAAAAACAGGATATTTTCATGTGTCTCTATGTATCACTATGTAAGTCAGTGGTTTCTCATCTGAATTTCTGACTTCACCTTACACGTGTTTTCTTTGGGGTCTTTAATAGGAGAGGTGTAGCTGAGGTGTCCTTACAAAGAAGCTGTTTCCTCTAAGTTCTGTTGTTACTAACTTTTTTCTAAAATAATATTCTCAAATATTTTGATGCATAATTTTTATAGGAAATATCTATATACTCCAGCCTACAAGCAAATGTTTTCATGCACATGTTTATATAATATAGTTGAAATGTACAGAGTACTTATTCGATTTCAGTGTTTAAAATGCCCTGAGACACACACATCTGTTTTTCAGACTGTGAGAATACTTTACAATCGTCCTTTCACTTAGTCATTAGTTGATAGATGTAAAAATATTGCTTTTCTATTTGAGATGCTACATAATTTACAGCTGCCTGGGAGGAGAGTGGATTTGCCCATGGTGTTCAAGGATTGGCTCTCTTCCAGATAGAAGCGTGTGTCCACGAGGGAGCCTGAGCGGCACTGCTGGCGTTCTCCTCTCTACCTCCGAGGCAAAGAAGATTCCAGAACTCCTCAGAAGGTTCCCCCAGAAGTCTGGCTTCTTATGTTGTTATGGGAACTGTTTCTCACAAAGGAAACCCAGAAGTGACAGTTTCTGAATTCCAAATCAAGAAGGGATCCTGTTTGCCAGCCAGATAGACACTATTGCTGACTGCCTTCCTCGTAGTCGGAAGATGTCTGTCGAGGTGAGAAGGACTCATTTCCCTGGAAGGAGAGTGGCAGGATCAGTAGGAAGTCAAAATGGCACCAGGGCTTTGCTACTCATGCAGAGCTGTGAATGAATTATTTATTACAGCAGCATGGGCTAATGTCCTGGGTATTGCTCAAAAGGGCATTACAAACCAGGTGGAATTCAGTAGAAACATGCTCACCACCCGCTCAGCACCTCTGCTTTAGACTGACTTTCTTGAGTCCCTTTGTGGCCCTTTCCTCACTCCCTTCTCAGGTGTTTCCTAGGCTGCCCATCACCTGGAGAATAATCTCTCCCAACCCATTTATTTTGCTTACTTCCTTTCTTCACTCCTGTCCTCGAATACAATTGTTTCACGGCGCTTTTGAAAGTGAAAAGCAAATAATTTTTAAAACATATTGTATATATCTTAACTGCATACTAGCTCAGACGACAACCTGCTTCTCTGTGACTCTCTCCTAATCAACGTCTTTATCTTATTTGGATGAAAAATTTCCTGGCATGACCAATTTTGCTTTCTGCAGAGCATTTAATGATTTTGTTTCTGTCCAAATCTATTAAATAATAATGTTTATAGTTCTAAAAGGGAAGAATTTGCTTTATCAGGCCAGACAATAATGTTTAGTTCAGGGAGCGCATGAAGAGAAATTGAATTCATTAATAAGCAAAAACTACCCCGGAAACAATAGAAACTTATAGCAGCCTTCAAATAGTAGTAGGGAATCAACAGTCATACCAGTCACTCATACTACTTTTTATATAATGAAACTGATAATTATAATTCACACCCTAAAATACCCATATTTGATATTTTTGAACTGAGTGAACAAATGTTTTTCACCAAGAATACTCTGTCTACATCCTAACTTCTTATCTGCTGCTTATCTGCTTATCTGCAAACAGGTATAACCTTCCTTTTAAAGGTAGAACTATTGAAGGGTCCCAACTACCAGGACTGGTCAGCTTATTTCTTGTGCTAATATTAATTCTAGGATTATTTACTGAAGACTTATTGAATGAGCTCTTCTTGCATGCTAGACACTGCCTGTATAAAGGGGTTGAAAATATCTCAGTGAACTTATCTTTCTCTTTGGGAGCTTGCATTCTAATGAGAAGAGACATAAAATATATAAGGAAACAAATATTTACATAAGAGATCCAAGAAGACATCAGTGCTTATGCTTTGAAGAAAATAAAATGGCCAGTGTGAGAGAAAGTGGGAAGGAGAATGAGGGTAGCTACTTTAGATGTAGAAATCAAAAGTTAACTTCATACATTGGATACTTTTTCTTCCATTCTAGAGATACGTTGCTAAGGAGAACATGCTCCAGCTCCATCCAAATGCTTTTTGCATGTAGCCAAGGGTGAGACACTTTGCTTTAGAACCCACAGTCAAGAGGGTAACAGAACAGTCAAATAAAATAAGATAGTGCTGGAATGTTCAGGGCACATAGGTAATACATGTTGGAATATCTGGCTCAAATGTGATGGGAAGAAATGACAAGCTGAGATTCGAATGATAATAGTAGTTACAAAGATGAAAGTGGATAGTTTAGGAGTGAGGGATAGAGTTAGAGGTAAGGGGAGAATATTTGGCACAGGGAAATGGTGCATAGAACTTAGGTATTAGGAATAAGAGAGAAAATGAGAACCTACTTTCTAAAGTAGGTGATTGAAAGGAAGGTGGTGCCACTAATTGAATGGGGGTGGGCAAGGGAAGGAGGAAGAACCACTTAATTTAGAGACAAATGGGTGGAAGGGAAAGTTTGGAGAGAAGATGAGTTTCACTGTGAACAAATTTGAGAAGTTTGTCTATTCATATAGAAATTCCCAGTGGAAACTAGACACATTTATTCTAAAGGGGGCTAGGCCTGAGAAGAAGAAATAGAAGAAACAGAAGTAGATTATGACAGAGACCTATGGTTGCTCAACCAACATCTATGTTCCTTTCATCCTTGACTTTGAAGACTTGCTTTTGTGTGGTCATGTTCTTCTTACAGGAGGACATTGAATTTCAGCTTAGGGACAAATTCTGAATACTCTGAGTAAATTGTTGCAGATGAATTCTTTCCTGCTAGTGATTTTTTGTTGTCTTAAATTAAATGTTTTATTTTCAGACAATTATAGATTCATATGCAGAAATAGCACAGGAAGTTACTTGTATACACTTCATCTAGTCTTCCCCAATGATAAGATCTTGCAAAACCATAGTGCCATGTCAGAATAGTTAAGAAACAGAGCAATTCCCTGAGCATGGGGTCTCTCCAATTACACTTCTATAACTGTACTCACTCCTGCCTATCCCCAGCAGAAACTGATCTTAGTGCCGGTTGATGTAGTCTGGTGCATAACTCTATAATATCATTTCAGCAATTCAGGAATCATTTAGTGTGTAGTCTGTGATTGGATTTTATTTCACTCAGCATAATTCCCTTGAGATTCACTCAAGTTGTTCTGCGTGCTAATAAATTTTTCTTTTTCATTGCAGAATAACCTTTTATGGTGTGATGGTAAACTTCATCTCTCAACTTGACTGGGTCACACGGTGCCCAGACATTTGGTCAGACATTCTGTGTATTTCTGTGAATGTATTTCTGGATGAGCTTGACATTTAAATTGGCAGATGGCCCTCCCCAGTGTAGATGGGCCTCATCATTGAGGACATAAATAGAACAAAAAGGTTGACTCTCTCCAAAGTAAGAGAGGATGCTTCCCATCTGATGGCTTTCACACTAGGACATTTGATTTTATTCCCACCTTCAGATTTCAGATACAAACTGAACGTCTCGAGCCTGCCAGCCTTAGGACTGGGACTACATCATCAGCTTTCCTGGTTCTGTGACCACCACCAGCTGCTCTCTCTCTCTCTCCCCTCTACCTTCCCTCCCTCCTCATTTGATTAATTCTCTTCCTCTGGAGACAGGAGAAACTTTACTAATATTCATTATATGGTATACTACAGTTTGTATAGCCACTCACCTGTTGAAGAGCATCTAAGCTGTTCCTAGTTTTTTGGCTGTTATGAATAAAGCCTCTGAACATCAGCTGAACAACAGGTTATTTATGCATATAGCTTTTCATTTCTCAGGGATAAATGCTCAAGAGTGCAATTACTGTGGCATATGGTAGTTACATGTTTAGTTTTGTAAGAAACTTTCATATTCCTTTTAGAGAGGCTGTATAATTTCACATTCACAGCAACAATGCATGATTGAAGCCATTTCTCCATATCCTTACCAGCATTAGGTGATATCAGTTTTTAATTTAAGCCATCAGGATAGATATGTAGTATAACCTCATTTTTGTTTATTTGCATCTTTTTTTTTTAACATGGCTTGCAGAAGTTGGAAACATTTTATTGTTTATTTGATTAAATTTTCTTTTTTTTTTAAATTTTTATTAAATGATAATTGTGTACATTGGTGCAATCATGGGGCACAATGTGCTGACTTTATTTACATTCTGAAATATTTTCATTGAACTATTTAACATAGCCTTCATGGCCTTTTAATCACTATATGAAAACATTTATATTCTACATTTACTAATTTTCACCTGTACCCTTCTAAGATGCACCATAGGTGTGATCCCACCAATCACCCTCCCTCCACCCATCCTCCCCCCTCCCCTCCCCTCCCTTGCTCCTTTCCCCATTATGCTATAACTGGGTTTTAG
>CAUYON010130127.1:0-12049 GCA_963573935.1 Arctocebus calabarensis | reverse complement strand
TAGAGTATCAATGTCTTTATATAGTGATCAAGAAAATGCCATGAAGGCTATCTGTAACAGTACGATGAAAACATTTCTGAATGTATATGAATCATGCCCTATGATTGCACCAATGCACAGAATTATGATTCAATAAAATTATAAAAAAAAAAAAAAAAAGAAAGACCTGAGACCTGAATTTGCTTAAAAATGCTGAATAGTTAGGATCAGATGGGACAAACATAAAGGAGCAGAATACCTAATAAAAATCCAGAAAGATCCTGTAGACAGATTAGTTCCTAAATGTCAAAGTTCTTATTCTAGTTTAAATAAAAATGGGATTTCTGGGTGTTAATATTATGGGAGATGCAAGTAAAATGACAAACATGAATCAGATAAATACCTTGGCCCTATATCAAAAGATTAGCAAATGAGTCTATAAAGTATGATTATCTTTTGAATAGTTTTGTTTCTTTTTTTAAACCAACTTTTCCCATTAAGTAACCAACAATTTATTTATTTTTATTTTCTTTAGAGACAGGGTCTCACTTTATCACCCTTGGTAGAGTGCTGTGGCATCACAGCCACCTCCAACTCCTGGGCTTAGGCAATTCTCTTGCCTCAGCCTCCCAAGTAGCTAGGACTACAGGCGCCCACCACAACGCCCGGCTATTTTTTTGTTGCAGTTTGTCTGGGGCCAGGTTTGAACCCATCACCCTCGGTATATGGGCTGGCACCCTACCCACAGGCGCTGCCTGACCAACAATTTAGTTGTCCCAACTGCACTGTATATGAGAACATCTCTGATATATACTGAGGTTTGTCCTAACTTCATACTGTTTCTATTCTTTCTTTTATAAAACTGAGCACAGATCTGCCCAATATGGTGTTCCCACACCGTTGTATTTCTCAAGAACTACAGCCTCACAGTTGTTCCTCAGAGCAACAATGAACACAGCAAACGAGATTTAAAGTGGTCCAGCAAGTTGAGAAAAGCATCACGCCTTACCCCACCCCTTAAAAATTTCCATGTCCCCAGTACACTAAGAAGTAAATAAACTGGGTAAATCTTGTATAACTTGGATTTGCTCAAACTTATTTTATTGTGAAACTCCTTTTTGGAGCAACACTTCTTGTAAAAGCGGATACTTTGGGAATCAATGAGGCAGGGCTCACAGAAGAATATAACGCATGATTCCTAATCTTAGGAAATGTACAAGAGAGCCAGAGACATAAGCTAGATACTCAGATAAACACACAGGAGGGGAATGTAATGTATTAGTGTCTGCTTAGGTCAAATGTTGGTATAATCAGTAGATGTTACAAATCAAAACAATAGATTGGCCATCTAATAGTCACAAAGTTTGGGCCTCAGCCTCAAAAGTTTGTTCTTGGTCCACTGTTCTAGAAAGTTCAAAGGGAAGTTATTTCTTCTGCCTTTTTTTTTTTTGAGACAGCCTCTCACTCTGTCACCCTGGGTAGAGGGCCATGGCATCCTAGCTCACAGCAACCTCAAATGCTTGGGCTCAAGAGATCTTCTTGCTTCAGCCTCCCAAGTACACAGGTCTATAGGTGCTTGCCACACACCTGGCTGGTTTTTCTAGTTTTAGTAAAGACGGGGTCTCCCTCTTGCTCAGGCTGGTCTAGAGCCCCTGAGCTCAGGAAATCCTCCTGCCTCAGCCTCCCAGAGTGGTAGGATTATAGGCATGAGCCACTGCGCCCAGCAGGGAAGTTATTTCTTAAGTGCTATGTGCCAGATCTGACTCTTTATATATGTTATCTCACTTAATGTTTTTACCCTTGGGAAATAAGTATTAGCTTTTTTCCCCCAAAGAAATAGAATCAGAGCAATCACACAGCTGGTAGGAGGCCTCCATTCTTACTCCGATCTTCTCTCCACTATGTCCAGTTCTCAAGAGCCCGTAGAGCCTCATCCCTGAGCCTGGAGTTTGGGGGGTGGTGTCCCCACTTGTATGGGTATCCTGGCTGCTCTGGCGCAGCCCTGGCTGTGTGGCCTAGACTTGTCATTGCAGAATGGTGCAATGTGCTTGTTTCCCTGAAGCAGCCTGGACGTGTCCCCATCCCGAGTTCTGACTTCTGTGGCCCCGTGGCTGCTGTGAAGGAGGCACTAATGGGGGAACAGGAGGAGGACTTTGCCAATGATAAGTAGTTCCTGACAGCACCTGCCCCTGAGCGCACTCCCAGGCTGGACAGGACAGCAGGGTGGCGGGAGGGTGTGGGCAGAAAGCTCTTCCTCCTGCTTCTGGGTAGGTCTGCTACGCTGTCCCAGGCCCTTTTCACAGAGCACCTGCACCCTGCCTTTCTTCCTGCTATCTCCTCCCTCGTCACTTCTCCTTCCTTTTGCCTTCCCAAGTCTGGAGTGCAGGTGACCGTGGAGCAGAAAGATAAGACCGAGCTATGGAGGGAGGTGACAAGGAGGCAGGGAAAGGAAGGCTGTGAACTGAGGTCCCAGGTGACAGCCCAGGCACAGCCAGGAGGACGGAGCCAGGCGAACCCCCAGCCTCAGGCTGAAGATGGTCAGGGTGAGTTGCAGGTGAGGGGCGGAAGACAGCTGAGGGGTGTCCACAGGCTGGGGTGCTGGGAGGCAGTGAGGGTGTGCTGGCCTGGACATCCCGGCTCCTGGACAGGGAATTTGTCTTATAGCTTCTTCTTTTACACTTGCTTTTTCTACATCCTCAGAAATGAGGCTGCATGTGTGTTCACATCAGTCTCCCAAAATGCATGGGGGTGGCAGGTGGGAGAAGGAAGCGCCTTGCCAGCCAAGTCTTTACAATCTTCTCATCACTTCCTCACAATCCTTGCAAGAAGTGACTGTGGCCAGGTTGTACAGTAAGAGGTAAAGCCTAGGCTCGGTGCCTGTAGCTCAGTGGTTAGGGTGCTAACCATAGACATGGAGGCGGCCGGGTTTAAACCCAGCTAGGGCCTGCTAAATAACAATGACAACTCCAATAGAAAAAAAAGCTGGTCTTTGTGGTGGGCGCCTGTAGTCCCAGCTACTTGGGAGGCTGAGGTAAGAGAATCGCTTAAGCCCAAGAGTTTGATGTTGCTGTGAGCTGTGATGCCATAGCACTCTACCAAGGGTGACATAGTGAAACTCTGTCTTAAAAAACAAGCGAAAAAAGGCTTGGTGCCCATAGCTCATCGGTTAGGGAGCCGGCCACATACACCGAGGCTGGCAGGTTCGAACCTGGCCTGGACCTGACAAACAATGACAACTACAACAAAAAAATAGCCAGATGTTGGGTGGGGCCTGTGGCTCAGTGGGTAGGGCTCGGGCCCCATATACCAAGGGTGGTGGGTTAGAACCTGGTCCTGGCCAAACTGCAACAAAAAATAGCCAGGTGTTATGGCCTGTAGTCCCAGCTACTTGGGAAGCTGAGGCAAGAGAATCGCTTATACCCAAGAGTTTGAGGTTGCTGTGAAATGTGATACCACAGCACTCTACCAAGGGCGACATGAAAGGAGGTAAAGCCTGGATGTGAAGCCAGGCTTGGCTCCCTCGAGAGCCCCTGACTTTCAACCATATTTGCAGCCTTATACTTGGACATCAGCCCACCATAGTGAGTGGAGCCACAGGAAGGCGCCTGTGCTGTTCTGACCTCAGTTGTGACAGGTCAGTGTGTGGAAGGCAGAATCGTCCCTGGGGCGCCTCTCCCCTCATGGGTGAGCCCGGAGCTGCAGCATAGACACCGGGCTTAGGAGGCCGCCAAGTCTACCTGAGCTCATTGACTCTCTGAAACTTTGGGAAACCAGAACAGGCAAGACACCCAGGCATCCCCACCAAGAGCTCCAGCTACTACGTCGGAGCTGTTCCTTAGAGACCCAAGCCTGGAGGGTCCCCTAGTCCCCTGGCTTCCTTACCTAGGCTTGGGGGTCTCTCCAGCCTCCTCTCTTTACCCCAACCCTTGGCCTTTCAGCTTCTTCTCTCCAAATCAGCTTTCTATTTTGGAAACTCTAGGTGTCCAAACTAGATAATACTTTCAAAATGTGCTCATTTAGTAAAGCACTGGCACCCCCAAGTCCCTCAAGCTGAGCAGATATGTGGGGGTGATGCAAGGCTCTGGCCCCACGGGTGTTGTCACAGGGCAATTCCGGCCTGCTGGGTACAGGGGACCAGCATTCTGAGTCAGACTCCCTGAGACCAGAGTCACTCCTCTGTCACCCCTAAGGTCTGAGAACCGCTGCCCAGGCCTGGTCCCCCTGGCTTCCAGGGGCCCTTGCACCTCATACAGAGGGCTGTTGATTGCCTGATTAACTTCTGTGCCCCGTTTGATTTCTCTGCTCTCTGAAGAAGGATTTCCCCGTATTCCTGGTTCTTGCCGTGGTTTACTAGCTCACGTGTCCAGAGTCCTGTGGAGTTTGTCTTGGAGCTATATAAACATACATGCCGGTGTGCCAGGCTGGGAGCTTGCCAGCTGCTGGAAGCCCCCCAGTGGCCACAGGCTCAGCCCCGTCCCAGGTCTCTCTCTCTCTCCACTGGCACAATCCCTGCGCTTCCTTTCTTTATCGTGACCGCCCTTGAAAGGTCCTAGGGCATTACAATTGGGAAGTCTTTCCTGACAGTCAACCAAAGGCTTGTCTTTTGCAGCTAATGCTACACACATACAATAACTATCAAGTCTGCACACACAGCAGGTGCTGCAGGAACCCTTGTCTAAACCCAAGGCGGTGTGCCATTTTACAGAATGCGACAGGCTTATGAAAGCAACCGTCCTGCGTCTGGAGCTGAGCTGGTCATGGGCCCACCAGAGTCAGTGTTCTCAGCCACCCTTGCCTGCATCGCGCCACCTCCCCCTGCATTGAGCGCTTCAAGCTGTGGCCAAGAGTCAACAGTTCTTCCACGGGAGGGGTGCGATGGGTGTGGCTATGGGAAGGAGGGGGGCTCTGGGTTACCAAACCCCCTGCCACTGAACCTAACTCTCTTAATGTCTCTCTTAATGTCGAACGCTTGCCCAGTATTTAACTCTCTTCAGAATGTCTGTCCCCATTGCCTCATTTGTTGTCAACCTTTCTGAGGCAGGGGGGCAGCAGGTTCTAGAGAGAGACTTCCCGGTGAGGTCCCACTGAAGCCTCCCCTGGCCTGGCCTCTGGAGGGGATCCCCACCAAGGAGCTCTCTCTGTGGCCTCACCCTCTGAGGGTTCTGAGACGGCAGCGGAGTCTGGTGCCCATGCAGTGGGTTATTCATGCTCCACGCCATGACTCCACAGCCCCGAGCCACACACACTCACCATGAGATGCTGGAAGAGCCAAGAGCGCATTATATTGGTGGCATGCTTGGGCAACACTCCTCGTTTGTTCTTGGACTTCTTATCCTCATTGTCCAGGAGGGAGGTGAGGTCAAGGTTAACCTTCAGGGCACGTGGAAAAAAAATCAGCATCAGCAGGCTGTGAGGCCAGGCTAGGGACCTGTTGCCATGGTGACAGCAGGCTGCAGCTGTTTCCCAGTTCCTTTCCCAGTTCTTCTTCAGGGCCCAGGGGAGGTCGCCCTTCCCTCTCACCCAACACCAGTCCCTCAAAGAAAGGAGATGAGCTCGGCCAGGGGAGAGGGTAGGAAGGACAAGCGGTGAGAAGGGGGTGGGAGAGGAATCAGGGCCATGCAGAGTAGATATGAACTTGCCACAAGCTACCTAAACATGGTTAGTATTTGTGTGGCACTTTACAGTTTGCAAAGCACTTTCCTATCCATCACCTCATAGCAGGCCTGCGGGTGGGGAGGGCCATGTGCTGTCTGTATTAATCCCCCTGTTATCAAAAGAACTCTGAGGCTCAGAGAGGTTAGGTGACTTATCCCAGGTCACAGAGATGAGGTCAGATCTCAGGCCTCTGACTTTGGACCTTTCTAGTCTCCCTTTGTGTGTGCACTCTATGCCACTGAGGTACGCAGTGGCCTGGTCCGGAGACCAGGCAAGGGAAGGAGGTGCAGGATCCTTTGATGGAACCCCAGGAGGCAACAAGATCCCAGGAGCTGACAAAACCTTTTCAAGACCCAGCTTCTTATCTGGAAAGTGGGGGAAATGATACCTCTTAGCCAGGTAATGAGGATGAAATGAGTTGCTTGTGTAAGAAGCAATCATGATTGCCCTGCCCCACACCATGCATGGGTGCACACACCTACACACACACTCACCTGTGTGTTCTGGATCTGGATGGCTCCCTGGGGGATTGCTTGGGTGACCACCTGACCCTGGGAGGTTACCATGGTAACCGGTTGGTATAAGGCTCCACCTGAGGAGACAACCAGTTTTTGGGTCCCCTGCCATAGGGGTGGACAGGAGTGAGGGCAGGCAGGGTTTCTGATTCCCCGGGCACTCACATGTACTGACCCCTCTACCCTGGAGCCCTTGGGTAATGAGGTACGGCTCTCCCACTTGTAGGGGAGGAGAGCGGAACTGGTGTCCAGAGCCGAGAGCAGAGACTCTGGTGTGAAGTGTGTGCGGAAGGGACAGCATAGTCTTGCTTGGTATTTGGGGGGCTCATGAGAATTTGACCCAAATTTGTTCTTAATCAATACAATTAGGTCTTAGCGCTCCCATCTATAAACCTGCAGAACACTTTAGTCAAGACACTGACCTGCGAGCCACTCTCTAAGCAGAGGACACCCCGCCCCCAGGTTCCCTTCAGGGCAACCCTTTCTCCTCCCAGGGTTTTCCCGGGATCCCCAGCACCCTGCTCCCTGCACCGACCTGTCACGACTTGTGAGTTGACGGTTGTCATGGCGATGTTGCCCTGCTGGAGCGCTGAGGCTGGGACCACAATCCCCTGGGGGTTATTGGAGACTCCAGACATGGAATTGGGGGAATTCTGCAGGAGGTCCTGGCAGTGAGGGAGGCGTGGTTTGTGACAATGTCACCAAGAGCTTAGATGCTACAGACCCAAAGTGCTCCTCTACCCTTTCCCCTTCCTGCCTTCCCTCCCTCCTCCTTCCTGCTCCTCCCCTGACACAAATCCAGAAGGCAATTCTCATGGCTTCCTAGAAAGAGTAAATAGAAGGCTCAATGTTAAAAAAAAAAAAAAAGAAAACAACCTTTTGATTTTCTTAGGAAACGACCATTTTCTAAGGAAAAAAAAAATCACCCATATAACCATTTCATTTCCCTGCAAACTCAAGACACAAATTATCCTATAAGCCAGTAGTCTCTACCCAGACTACCCTTTGAAATCTCCAATTATGATGCCTGAGTTCTAACTCCAGGGATTCTAATTTAATTTGTAAGGGGTGTTGTACTGGGTGCTGGACTTTTTTTTTTTTTATTTTTTTTTGCAGTTTTTGGCCAGGGCTGGGTTTGAACTCACCACTTCCGGCATATGGGGCCAGCACCCTACTCCTTTGAGCCACAGGCGCCGCCCCTGGGCCCTGGACTTTTTTTGTAGAGACAGAGTCTCACTTTATCGCCCTGGGTAGAGTACCGTGGCATCACACAGCTCACAGCAACCTCCAACTCCTGGGTTTAGGTGATTCTCTTGCCTCAGCCTCCCGAGTAGCTGGGACTACAGGCACCCACCACAACATCCAGCTATTTTTCTGTTTTGCAGTTTGGCTGAGGCCGAGTTTGAACCTGCCACCTTCTGTATATGGGGCCAGCACCCTACTCGCTGAGCCATAGGCGCTGCCCCTGGGCCTTGGACTTTTAAAAGCTCGCCTGGTGATTGTCGCGTGCAGTCAGGCCTGAGAACACGGCTTCAGCTGGTCAGTGCCTGCTCATCCTTCAGACTCACTGGTCCCCAGGTGCTTCCCCCAGCTCCCCACCCTCAGCCCCTCTCTTCTTCACACACCTCCATCACAGTGCTCATTGTACAGGCTTCACCCACAAAGCAGCCTCCAATGTTTGACCTTTGTATACTTAGCACTTAGCTCAGGATCCTAAAATAGGTTAAAACTTCACAACCTCTTGTAGGAGCTGCTGCACACTGCACTGTGGCACATGGCATTAGCTACGTTGTCAACCTCAGACTCCCAACCCAGAAGGCCACTGGAAACACCTCTCCTTTGCTGCATTGCCAGTCAGCACACAATCCTTCTGTTTGTTTGGGGATAGCCAAGACAGTTAAGAAGACACTTTTTTCTAGCACCCCGCTCCCCTTACCATTCCCATTTAACAGCGGGGCATCCCTGAATTTAATGCTGAGCCCGCCCTTCTTTCTGGGGATCATGTGATTGGTGGCTGGGTGCTCAGAGAGAGTTGGTAAGGAAGGAGGGGGATGTAAGAGAGGTCAGCGTCTCCAGGTTTGGAAGGGGCCTCAGGAGACATCACACTGGGTCCCTGCGCTCCTTCCAACCACACCTCCTCATCTGAAAATGGGGCTTCAACAGGTTGACAGGTCCAATGGCCATTCAGGTGACATTCCCATGTTCAAACGTTGGAATAATAAGTCAGTCAGAGGCAGGCAAATAGTCAAGAAAATAGATAAAGCAGGAGCTTGGGTCTGGAGCCTCCAGGGAGACTTTAGGGTTTAGAGCAAGGAGAAACCTGCGTTTGGACAAAACCCTGAGCCAATGCCTGCCGACCTATAGCAACAGACAAAAGTGTCACAGCCCCAGGGGACAGCCATGGAGAGTCTCCTCCCAGACTCTGGCACCATGGAAATTGGCAGAGCCTCCCAGGAAGAGGAAGTCGGCACTGATTTATACATCTCACTCATTTTGGCTGATTAAATCCCCCTTGGCGTCTCCTCTAGAGCTGCCTTTTTTTCCCTCTTGGACTGTCTCTGGCCCAAGAGCTGAAGGAGTGTCCTATAAATAAGCAGCACCAGGAGAAGTGAAGCCAAGCTCTCCCTCCTCCCACCCACCTGCTGCAGGCACAGGGCCTCTTGGGCTGGCTGCTCTGGGTGGGTGGGGCTGGAGGAGGCTTTGCTGCTATTCCTGGCTCACCTCTGCTGCTGTGACCTTGGGGAAGGGAGAAGGAGGCTCTTGCCTTGGCTTCCCCTCTCTGAGGCTCTGTGAAAGCCTCCCAGCCAGTGAGGTTTATTCTTGTAGCAGAACTCTGAGCCTTCCTGTTAGTGCAGTTGAAGTTTAAACCAGAGTCTGGTGTGCAGAAGCCTATAAACTAGAAGAGCCCCGAAAAGTCACAATTCCAACTCCCCAAGGTATAAATAAAGTGTAGCGACCTCGTGATTTGTCCAGCGTCGCACAGCTGGTTAGCAACAATAGGACTAGATCATGGCTTTCCACCCTCAAATGCCCAACATACCCGTTGTGCCGGGTTCTGGGCTACAAGGAGCACCTTGAATCATGGGCAGTCAATAAATAGTCAGAGTGAACAGGTAAAAGCAGCTAAAACCTAGAAGTCCAGAGGCAGCCTTAGAGGAAAGATGATCAGTTTGGGAATCATGACATTTCTGCAGGTCTCATCTCGCCTCCTTATTTATAAAATATGACTGGCCAGGGCTGACACACCGGAGCCCTCAAAGCTTGACCGCTCAGCCCTGAGGCTGCTCCCAGGTTGAGTTGCTCTTGTTCCAACACCCTAGCCAGCCATTCTCACAGGGTGTAAACCAGTATTGATGGCCTCTGAAGCTGAAGCAAACTTGGAAGTTGCATTTAATAGAAGGGAGGACACTTCTGTGCCATTGCCCATAAAACCAGCAGAAGTGACTTTTCAAGAGTCTCTTTTTGGAACCATCTGTGCTAAAGTGCCCCCCCTTTTGATAGGGATTTTTGAGAATTTCGAGCATTACAAAAGTTGTCTCAGGCTTTCTTTACCCCCTAAAAAGTATCCAGCAAGGTTAGAAAAACATAAGCAAAGTCAGTAAAATGAATACAAAATCTATCCCTTAGGATTCAATGAATACATTGTTGACTAGCCAAAGGCAGAAGGGTGAGCTGCCACCTGGATGGTTCATCTGTCCACTCAGACTCTGGCTGGTCCTCTACCTCGTGCTTGGATATTCTCCGTGCCAACTTACCAGGTCTGGGTAACTAAAGGCAATTTATGCATTGGATCAGATCCTTCTCTTTCCTGCTCCCCATTCTCTGGGTTTTTTGCCACAAGGTGATGAGAGTCAGCCAAATTCTATCAGCAAAGGAATGGAATAAAAGACTTTGGGGGTAGAGTCCATGGGCAGGGCTAGGTTGGCAACTTCTTAGCTGGGGCAAGAAAGAAGCAGCAAAATCTTGGCATCCCTGAGGTCTAGGGAAATGATAGTCATCCCTTACATCTGCAAACATGAGCAGTTTCACAAACCTGCCTGAACACTGAGTTTTTTTTAAAGACACAGATTCTTAGAACCATTAAGTAGACCCTCAGCGACCTCCCTCAGGTGATCCCCCAAATTAGGTGGATCTGGAAACTACCTAGTTACCACATACACGAAAATATTAGAGAGCATTATCTCACCATGCTATTTCATTTTAATTTCATCGTCCCCTTTTGGGGTCAGCAGGACAGAGAGAATTCCATCTGCCTGGAGGGAAACTGAGGCCCAGAGAATGGAGGTGACTTCCCAAGATAAATCAGCATGCCTCAAATCTAAGCCCTCTGGCTCTGAGGGTAGGACAGATGCTCACAGAGAAAGAATATGTGCTTTGGGGTCAGACAGATAGGCTCCAAGGTAGGCACGTCACCTGGCACATTTAACCATCCCATAATTTATTTCCCACTTCCTTTGGCTAAGGTCACTCGACCAGGGAGTGGCACGGCAGGGATTTAAAAACCTGTCATAGTCCGAGAGCCACTTGGGCTCTTAGCAACGGAAGAGGTTCGGCTGGGTGGCACATGCACCCAGAGAGGTAGGGACCTGGCCCCACGTCCCCTTCATTCCTGCGTTGCTGCCTATGACGTTCCTGGGCCTCGGCTAAACCCCAGGATTCTTAGTGTCTGTCTCAGGCTTGTTCTGAGACTCCGCTTGGCTGCGATTTCCACTTGAGCCTCGGTCTCGAGCTCTGTGGCATGGCCACCGTGGGGGCTCTGCCTGCCTGGGAACAGTCTGCAGGTGTTTTCTGAACTCCTAAAAGTTAAGCCCCTGGGGAGCACATGTCGGCTAAGCACACAGTATTATTAGCTTCTGGACAGCGTTCCCGTGGGGCTTCATTGACTCCAAACCCAGGTGGATGCCGTTCTGTTTAGACCCAAATAAAGCTGCCCCTTCTAGGCTCCTTAGACCCAGGCAACGGTGAGAACCCCATTTGATGCAGTTCTAGTGACGTTTTTTAGCAGCCTGCGCCTCACATCCCTGCTTGAATTATCCAGCAACCAGGGGCTGAGCGCTGGTGATCCATCCCAAGAACTCTGGCCTTGTTCCACCAGGAACATGGCCGCGGTGTCCCCCAGCTTCGGGGACCTGCTTGAAACCTGGGAATGAGATGGAAAGCAACAAGCTGGGCTCCACAGACATCTTCCGAAGCTGCCCACTCCCGTTCCTTGCGGTGTTTGCTTGAGATACCAAGAGCCTCTCAGCAGGGGCAGAGCGCGGTGGGCAGCGGGTGCGGACTGGCAGAGAGCGGGTGCCTCCTGAGCGCCACCTGCAGGCCGACTGCTACACCCGGCCCCGTCTCCCCCACCGCGGTGGACCGCGCTCACTCTATTCAGACCTCAGTGGTCACTGGGTGAATTTTACTCCAAATCTCATCTTGGAACACACACAAAAAGACGACTTGTTTGAAAGGAAGATCTTACTAAGGAAACAGTGAGGGAGGTGGGGTAACTTCTGGAAGTGGAGTGCAGCGGGGTGCACATGAACTGGTAGCGACCCGGAACTCAGTCACCCTAGTCTGACATTAGCCTAGACAGAGCTGTCTGTCCTGTTATGCGCCGTTAATCAGGGAAGGGCTTGAGTTGCCCAAGGAGACTTAATTTCCACTCAATAAAGAAATTCCTGCAAGAAACCATCACAGGACAAAGAAATGAAGTAGTGTGGCAAAGAAATTAACAGAAAAGTTTCCCTTTAAGTTATTTTCAAACAGGTGGAATTTTTTTTTTTTTTTTTGAGACAGAGCCTCAAGCTGTCACCCTGGGTAGAGTGTCGTGGCATTACAGCTCACAGCAACCTCCAATTCCTGGGCTCAAGCGAGTCTCCTGCCTCTGCCTCCCAAGTAGCTGGGACTACAGGGGC
>CAUYON010130126.1:0-18077 GCA_963573935.1 Arctocebus calabarensis | reverse complement strand
TCTACCTTGTCATTCCATGGGTGAGTTGGTCTACTCTGGTTATTCATTTTGCCAGAGTTTTGCTGTTGATTCCACCTCATGATTATTTTTCACTGTTGCCTATGACTGTCCTCAGAGTTGGGGAGGTGTCTCTCCCAGATCAGACCGTGGCAGAATCACTCTTTGTTACTGGATCTTTGTAGGGAGTGACCCTGAGTTTCTAATGATTTCTCAAACCCTGCAGGGTGGAGAGCTTAAATCCTCCTCAGCCTTTTTAGAAGGCACTTTAAATTGCTAACTTGAGCTAAGCAGAAGCTTTCCCAGGAAAGTACTATGGGTGGGATCACTCCTTAAGTGGCTCTCCACTTACCCAATGTGCCAAAACCGGTTTCACCCTATGCCCCTGAGGGCCAAGGCTGCTAGGTGTCTCAGTCCCCACCTTTAAGCTGCTCAGTCACTAGATTACTCACTCCCGCCCGATGCCTCTTTTGTGACCCTGAGGGTGGAGCTTGCCAGGGCAGTTCTCCCACAATGGCTCCACACAGCCCACCAACAAATACTGGCAGCTCTGTCTGGCTCGGTGGCCCAGTCTGGGGCCCCAGAAAACACTCAATAATCCCCGCACTCCTGCCCAAGTTCTCCCAAGGCAGTTCAACCGAGTGCCAAGTCCAAAAGAAACCCAAACAGTTCACAGGCAAGGCCTTTCCAGCCTGCAGTCCCACTGTTGCCCCACCCACAGCTGCCAACAGGATCAGACCGAACAAACAGACGCAACCACTTGACCAATCTCTGCCACTTTTGCTTTCCTCAGGGTGTCCAGAAGCCTCACGCTGTCTCTCTGTGTCCCCAAAGGGAAGTTTCTGGGCAGATCCTGCCTGCCAGAGATGCCTGAAGTCCTCTCTCCCCAGTCTCCCAGTGCCCAGCCACAAGGAAGCTGTTACTCGGCCGCCATCTTGCTCCACCCCCCCATTACCTCTTGTTCTAATATAAAATAAAAATTTTCTCTGTTCTCAATTTCTGTATTTCTGAGAAAGGACATAACTAAAACTTATGGATAAGATTATTATTAAAAATATCAAAACAAAATTATGTTCAATAAGTGCTTCCTTTTTAAAAAAAAAATTTTGATTTTTAAAAATGCTACTTTATCACAGGGCAATATTAAAATTACAACAGAAATGTGAAATGTTAAAGATGTAATGTTCTTCAATTCCTTTTGCTTTTCAAATAAATTTTCCCTTATATATAGTTTTAACATGTTTGCAGTGATATGATGGGTGGCATTTTGTATTCCAATCTTTGCGTAGAATTACAGGTACATAATTCTTCATTTGTGTATGTAATGTGGGAAGAAAAAAAGAATAAACTATAGCCTTTACTTCTTTAGAAGCTGGATGTGCACAGTTTTAAACCTTATCCTATGCTAACAGACTAACTATGTTTTGCTGTTGTTGTTTTGTTTAATCTATTCTGTATAACTTTTTAAAAAATAGGCCCACATTATATGCCCTGCTGTGCAATTAACATTATCTAATATCCTCAGTTGTTGTTTATCACAACTACTCAGATATAAAATGTACTTTATTTATTAATCTGAAATGACAAGAACAAAACTCTCTTGATTTATAAACTTCCTGATTCTTTGATCATTGATGACTGCATTTCAGAGAGCAGCATTTATAATCTAGAATTCTTAAATCTAAGACCTCAAATTTTAGGCATATCTTTTCTATATTGCATTGTTTTAGTACAGAGTTATTACTAAATTTTAATTGCCCTAAGTATCTCTGCTTGGAAAAATACTAGTTGCAGTGATTTCTTTAAGAATTCAACAACTCTATATGTAATTTTTTTGATGATATATTGAATAACAAAACACTAATCAATGAATAATTAAAGCAACATTTAAAGTATCTGTCAGATACAGAACCAAGTAGATCCAGTGAAGTGTAATTAATTATACCCTCCAGGCTCCATTGTGCTTTATCAGGTTTCTTATTTGATATGACAAAAACCTAGCACTGTTTTCATTTTAAATGAAGACCAACTTCATCACTTAAGAAATGTCAAATCTATTAAATGTAGAGTATAAATGTCTTAACACAATAATTAAGTGAAGTGAAGGCTATGTTGAACAGTTTGATGTAAGCATTCTAAATTGTATATAAAATCAGCACATTGTACCCCAAGAATGCATTAATGTATACACGATTTATGTATTTATGATTTAATAAAAAAAAGAAAAGAAGAGTTATATATAATGAACGTATGGAGCAATTTCATAAAAGCAAGTAGGAACACACCTTGTCCTTAGGAAAAACTAGGATTTAAAAATATGGTGCTGTTCATCCCTTCTCTCTGTTTCCCTAGGATTATATTTATAATTGTTTCCTCATTTTTCTTTATGTAGTTTCTACTGTTCTTGGATCAATGTGAAGAAAATACTGTTGCTGATAAATCTTAACATGATATATTTGTAGTCATCTGTTGCAAGCTTCTGATGAGCCACCTGTTCTCTGAGAAGCATTTCTGAATTGTAAAATAATGCGTGGTACACTTTCCTGGTTTACTTTATAAAACTGCTTGTGGAAACCCATACTTTTAAAAAAGCAGGTTATGGAAAAGTTTAAAGAATTTAGAAAAATAGAACTAAACAATAATGTTATAAACATGCAGCATGTAAGAAAGGGGGAAAAGAGTTTGATCCATTGGAACAGATTGCATTATAATTTTCTTTATTTTTATTTGTTTATTTTTACCTATATATGTGTTTATTAGATTTCTACTTTTTGTCTTCACAAAATTAAAAAGGCTTAAAATTTAACAACAATAACAATGTTTAAGGTAAAGACTAGAAATAAAAACCTCACAAGGAACGAATGAAGATAAATACATTCAGAAAAGAAATCAGATGATTGCCGCAACAAAGTATTAAACAATAATAATAATAGTAATGCAAAGGAGGTAAAATTCACATTTTCTTTATTGGAACCCAAACTGATCACTTTAATATAACTTTGTAAATGTTATGTACATACCTTTAATTGTTTTATGATATAAAGAGAAGATTTGCCCAACCTATTTACAATATAAATATCAGGATTTCAAAAGAAATAAATGTGTACAATCTCACATGATCTAACCAAATATATTGGCTAATAAGACAAAATATGTAGTATCACTCAATATAAAAAGTCTAGCAACTTGCCATCCTATGTTGGCAGCACTGTACAAGCAACTGAGTCAGGGTTCATAACCTTAGTATATCAATGTCTCAGAGCTGTGTTAGTGCTTACTTTTGGCAGAGTCTTGCTGAGTGGCATATATTACTGTTTTGTGTTTTGTGTTGACATTACAGGAATGTTGGAGAATGAACTAGAGCAATGAACATTAAACTTCTTGCTATACTTGGCAAGAGTGGAAGTGAATCAGAGATATGTTAGTCAAAGTTTATGGGGATAATTCCATGAAGAAACCAGCAGTGTACAAATGGACGATGGTATATTGTAAAATTTTAATTCAATTTGGTAATAGTGATCTTTTTGATTATTGATAATTATATGTGCTATATCAATTAATTTAAATTTATAAAGAATTATAGTCAATTCTGATATGAGGATAATTACTGACCTAGTACACAGTGGGAGGTGGGGTAGAGAGAGGGAAGGAGGGATGGAGGTGAGGGTCACAGTGTGAGACACCTTTTTGTGGTGGGACACAATTAAAGAGGGACTTTATTTGTACCTTTAATGAATCCCCCCCAAAAAAGTATATTTAAGAAGAGTACATATGCTTAGAAAGCTGGCATGACTATGTCTAAGTATTTTTAAGGCCAAAAAATGACAATTAATTAATTAAAATATTTTTTCTTAAAAAAAAGAATTATAGTCTTTTTTCATGTTTATAAATATAATAGATTTTAATAAATGCTTGGGAGAGCATTATGATAATATAATTTTTTAAATTTCATAATATTAGAGGTGCACATTTTGTTTACATATTTTGTTTTTTGTGCAAAATGCGTGAGTACCCCTCCCAGACAGTGTGCACTGTACCCACCCCATAGGTCCCCCTTTGCAGCTTGATTTTCAGTGAGATTTACTTCCCTTTGTGGACTTAAGTTCTGATCACTTAGTTACAACCTGGTATTCAGTACTTGTGTCTGGTCTTCATTTGAATTTTTGGTGTAAGATTAAAATGTACTGGTATATGTTGTTCATAGTATTTTTAAATTAATTGAATTTATTTCAAAATAAGTTTTAGGTTTACATAAAACTGAAAAGTTAACACAAAAATTTCCCACACACCGTTCTTACATTAACCTAGCATTAGTGCAATACTTTTGTTATAATTGATGTGCCAATACTGATCCATTATTAAGTAACTAAAGTCCATAGTAAATATGTGTTGTACAGTTCTGTGAACTTTGATAAATGTAATGTTATAAGTCAACCATTAGAATATCATCCCAAATAATCTCATTGCCCTAAAATTCACTTGTCTCTGCCTATTCATTTCCCTTCTATTCTCAAATCTTCAATTAGTGATCTTTTTATTGCCTCTGTAGTTTTACTTTTTCCAGATTGTAATGTAGTTAAGAGTTGTGAAGTATGTAGCCTTTCCAGACTGCCATTTGAAACAAAGCAATATGCCTTTAAGGTTCTTTATGCTTGTGCCATGGTTTGATAGCTCATTTCCAATCATTAAATAATATTTCATTGCATGAATATATGGTAATACAATTAACCATTCACTTATTGAAGGGCATTTACTTCCAAGTTTTGACAATTATGAATAAAGCGACAAACATTTGTGGGTATGTTTTTGTGAGATATAAGTATTCAATTCATTTAAGTATATACCAAGGAATGCTGTTGCTAGATTTTATGGTAACAATATGATTAGTTTTATGCAAAACTGCCAAATTATCTTCCAAAGTGGCTGAGCAATTTTGTATTCTCACCATTAATAAATGAAAGATTTGTTGATCCATGATCTAACCTGAATTTTATGTTATCAATTTTTGAGATTTTAGCCAATAGTAAGTATTTAGTGGCATCTCGTTGTTGGTTTAATCCATAATTTTTTAAATGACTTATGATGTTGTATGTCATTTCATGTTTATTTGCCATTTGGATATCTTCTTTGTTTCTGTCCAAATCTTTTGTTCATTTTTAACTAATATGTTCGCTTTCTCATTGCTGACTTTGAAGTATACTTCATAAATTTGGGATACGAGTTCTTTATTAGATGTATTTTTTGCATGTATTTTCTCCCAGTCTCTGGCTTGGCTTTTTTTCTCTTGCTTTCATAGAAGTTTTAAATTTTAATGAAATCTAGATTATCAACTTTTTTCTTTCATGGATTATAACTTTTGATGTTACATCTAAAATTGTATCACTAAATGCAAAGTTACCAAGATTTTTTCTTACATTGTCTTCTACAAATTTCAGTTTTCTGTTTTACATTTAGTTTTGTGACACATTTGAGGGTTTTTTTGTTTGTTTGTTTCATTGTTTTGTTTTTGAAAAGTATAAAGTCAGTGTCTATATTTTTTTATGTGGATGTACAGTTGTCCCAGCACTTTTTATCTGTTTCAAAGAATACCCTTACTCCTTTCAATTGCCATTGTTCCTTTGTTAATATCAATTGATTACATTTGTGTGTATATATTTCTGAGTGTTTGATAATAATCTACTGAATTATTTGTGTATTCTTTTGCCATACTATACTACCTTCATTATTATAGCCTTATAGTAAGTCTTAATTTTATGTAGCCTCTGACTTTATCCTTCTTCTTCAGTATTTTATTGGCTTTTTTGTCTTTCCAATTAGACTTCAGAATTAGTTCACCAACACCTACAAAGCAGCTTGCTCATTGTTCTTGTTTATTTGTTTGTTTGCTTATTTACTTATTTATTTGAGATAGGGTCTCACTCTACTAAGGCAGCTGAAGTGTAGTGATGTGATCATAACTCATTTACAGCCTTAAACTCCTGGACTCAAAGAATACAGTCAGTAGCTAAGACTGCTGGTATGTGTGACTACACCTGGATAATTATTATTTTTTGTACAAACGAAGTCTCGTGATGTTTCTAAAGCTGGTCTCAAACTCTTGGCCTCAAGCAATCCTCCTTCCTCTGCTACACAATGTGCTGGGATTACAGATGCACTTTAACCATCACTCCCCGCCTTGGTAGTTTGATTGGGATTAGGCTGAGTCAAATTGTATCAATGTGAGTTAAATTGGAAATAACTGACATCTTCTTCACAATGCTGAATCTTCCTATTCATTAGCATTGAATATTTGTTCATTTATTTACTTTTTTATTATGTTGTCAAAGTTCTATAGTTTTCTTCTGTATACATATATATGTATTTAGTTACATTTATTGCTAAGTACTTTACATTTTTGTGCTAATATAAATGGTGTTTTTGCATTTAATTTCAAATTCCAATTGTTGATTGCTAGTTTGTCAGAAATGTCTTTTGTATATTTTCATACTTTATATTCTGTAATCTTGTTGTAATTATTAATTCCAAGAGTTTTTTTTTTATTTTTTGTAATTCAGGGGCAATTTTTTTATGTAATTTATCATATCATCTTCAAATATAGTTTTATTTCTTCCTGTTCAGTCTGTATGTGCTTCATTTCCTTTTCCTTTCTTATTCATTAGTGAGAACTTCAGTATGCTATTGAATAGGACTGATATTGCTATTTAATCCACTTAGATTGATTATAGCCACAAATACTGGATTTATTACTATCATTTAATTTTTTTTTTGTTTGTAGAGACAAAGTCTCACTCTATCACCCTCGGTAGAGTGTTGTGGTGTCACACAGCTCACAGCAACCTCCAACTCCTGAGCTTAGGCTATTCTCTTGCCTCAGCCTCCCAAGTAGCTGGGACTACAGGCGCCCACCACAATGCCCGGCTATGTATATTTTAACATTATGCTTCATATTTTTCCTATAACTTTTTTAGGTTTATGTTTCTTTTTTATTGATTTTCAAAGTTTTTTTTTTGTTCTACAAACTTTGTCATTTGGGAATATACACACTGATTACAATTGTGGTAAATATGCTAGCAAGTAGTCAATGCTAAAACATTTTTAACTGATTCTAATGTTAAGAAATGTTTGACCATCTAAATTCTAAATACATCTTTGAAAACATTTTGAGGTCTATTGCTCATTCCAATTAAATACTATTGTATTCATATATTTTAGATATTTGATATTGTTAATTCCATCATTTTTTTTTCTTTTGAGACAGAATCTCCCATAGAGTGTCTCCCCTGTAGAGTGCCTTGGCACTCTCAGCAACCTCAGACACTTGGGCTCAAGTGATTTTCTTAACTCCATCATGTTTTAAAATTTTTTTTTAATTTAAGTAGTTCTTCATTAGTATGTTTAGCTCTGTACCTTATCTATCACAGAATTTTCATTTGTTATATTTTCTTCTTTCTGTAGTAGTACAATATTTTGAATTTCCATTAATGAAGGTTTGTTGGGGCCAACTGCCTTTTGTGTTAATACTACTTTTAATTACTTTTAATTATTAAGGAATACAATTAGGTATAACATCTAAATAAATAGCATGTTTTTACATTTCCACATGTTTACTAAATCATTCTACTGGCTTTCACTGGTGTTCTTAAAATTTGATATTTACTTTTGTACTTTTGAAGTAAACCTAACCATTGATTTCTGCTATTTTTAAGATCCTATATTTGCATTTTGTGTTTTCAACTGTTACCTTGATGTGTCTGTATTCAAATTTGTTTTTTATTAGTATTATTTGGATTCATTAGGCTCCATAAGTGTGCAGGTTGTTATATTTCATCACTTCTGAGATGTTCTCAGTGACTTTATATTCCAGAGATACATGTTAGGCCTAGTGGGCCTAGGCTAAGGCAGAAAGATAGCAAGCCTAGGCTATAATGGAAAAATACCAGTTAACTCCTGGCAAATTTCCAGACTGCAAGCTTTCAAAAAAATGAAGTAAGTCTATTCACGCCCAAGATAATTGAGAAAGTACTAATTGATATCTTGCTTCTCGTTCACTCCCAGTTTCTTGGTTGGCTAACTCCCTGGGAAACGAACTGGGAAGCACCAACTGTCCACAGACTGAGCTTTAAACAATACCAGGTGGGGAAAGTACTGAAACTAAGATGTATAGTGGGAGAATATTAAAACCACAAAATTCTACTTCTGTGCAATGCTTGCTTGATACCCTATCTGGATGTACCTGGACAGTCTGCATGCCAACCAGGATGCAGATTAGGTCTTCAAAACCCCACCCCTTAAGCACTTGGGGCTGCTCTCAGAACCCCCATGTTGGGACACTGAGGAAGTCACCAGCAGATTTTCAATAAAAGGATTCCACTTTAAATTTAAATTGTTCAGCAGTGTGGTCTTTGTGGAACTCCTGGCCATAACATACGTATGACTTTAAAACATTTTTTGTCTTTCAGCAACTCCAATTTCTCATTTTATCTTCCAGGTCTCCTAAGAACTTACTCATATTTGCCATTTTTTTAAGAAAATTTCCAATGCTTCCTGGAAATCTATAGATTTATCTTATGGCTTACTATTTTCTCTTGAGATGTCAATTTATAGTTGAATTTATATAGCATATTTTACATTTCAATTACTTTATTTATGGGACTTCTTTTCAATTGTATTAAAAGTTGTTGTCTGTGTTCAAGCACCTGTTATTTATTTATTATTTCTAATAATTTCTTTATCTGAAGACTTTTTCAAGTGTTAATAATCTATTTGCCATGGTTGTTTATGTGTATTTTATAATTTATATTAGTGAATGTGTGGGAGGAGTAAACCGAGATATGGACAGTGGGGTGGTAGAGAGAGAGAGAAAGATGATTATTTTTCCTAGAACTTTATTCTTTTCTGCTTTTTTTTTTTGAGACAGAATCTCACTTTGTCACCCTCAGTAGAGTGCTGTCATAGCTCACAGCAAACTCAAACTCTGACTCAAGTGATCCTCTTGCCTCAGCCTACCAAGTAGGTGGGGCAATAAGCACCTGCCACAATGCCTGAATAGTTTTTTGAGACAGGTTTTCACTGTTGCTCAGGCTGGTCCCAAGCTCCTGAGCTCAAATGATTAGGCCACCTCAGCCTCCCAGAGTGCTAAGATTATAGGTGAGCCACAGCACCCAGCATTCCTAAACTTTGTGTGTAAACAATAAGTGAGGCCTCAGATTCATGAGACTCTCTCCTCTAGAAAGCTGTACTTGTTTCGATTACATCTATCAAAGCAGTAAACATCTAGGAAAAGTTTAAAGAACTTTATTAATTCAGTGTTGTCAGGTACATACAAAGTGTTGTTTCTTTCTAGTTTCCACTGCAGTGATGATGTCTCTGTCTTACCAGTTTAATGTGGTTGTTCTCTTATTATATTCCTTGCCTTGGTAGTTATTGAGCTCTCTAATCATGAAAATCAGTCTTCAGTTTACCTGTTTTGGGAAACCCCTTCAAGGTAAAAGTGTACTTAAAGGTGAGCAATTGAGATGCTAAGAATTTGAGCAAAATAGACCATGTGTTGTTAATGTGGAAAAGCCAAACCATAAAATTTAAAAATTCCTGATGCTAGCTAGCACTTATGTTTAAAGGCATCAGACTATATATTTATAAAGGAAGTGCCATTGTCTTTATATTTACATTAATGATTATTTTCTCAGTTTACATTATATGTGCAAATCATTGCAGTTTTATGGTAAGTAGAGAGCAATACAGTAGACTCAAAGATAGTAGGATTCATCATAGGATACTTAAACTTCTAAGAATTAGGACACAATGGGATCTATCTCTATAAAGAACCATGGAAGTAATTACTCAGAATAATGGATTACTGGAAGCTCTTTTCTGAATATATTAAGAGAGAATAAAACAGTTCAAACAAAACACTCAGCAGGGCATTTTTTTGTTAAAATAAATACTACCAATAAGCCAAATAACATTTTTTAAAGAATACTAGTAACTAAAATTCAGAAGATAACTCCAAATATGTCATGAATGATATGAAAACTGAAAAGAACGTAATCAGAACCTGATTACGGCAATACATAAGGGCTCAAGCATGATGGTGTCAGAAAAATTGTGTCTAAACCATGCTTTACTAAGGGTTTTTACAAACTCCTTTCTAGGGAAGAATTGGAAATTAAAAACAATTTTTGCATTAGTATTATGCAAAAAATAAATTCTACCTTATAGTACATTTAGATTGTTTTCAGTTTTTCTTATCCAATTGCTCTTGTATTCTTCATAAATTCTTAGGTTGAAGACAGGTCAATGATATTCATATTTGGGGAGGCTATGAATTTAGGTGATATTCTACTAAAATTTATATATGCTTTCCCTCAAAGAGATGACTATTTAAGAATCCTTATTTTGGATATTAGGGAAAGGTGATCTCCTTTTAATAGCTATAGTGAAAGCAGTAATATAAGCTTTACCCTTCCCTATAGAATGTGGCCTCAAATGAAGATAATTTCAATCTAAGCATTACATCCATAACGCACTATCTACCTAATCAATGGTAGAGCCTTCATTGAGATTTATGTATTCTGTGTCCTGGGCTATTCAGTACTGATTATATGATGCCATGATGTTTTTTAGGATTTAGAAATTCTTTTGATGTTGAGACATACTGTAATAGATGAAAGTCAAGAAAAGGCTGCCAGGAAGTATCTCATGGGGGCGACACACCAAGGGACTGTGCAATAACAGGCTGGAGCCATAGGGGCAGCTTGTCGTTGGCAAACAGTGTGGTGTTAGCTAGGTTCCTGTGAGAATCCTACTGAACTGTCTAATTTGAATAATTTCCCAGGTTCTGGGCCATAAAAGATATCTCTAAATGTCTGGTACTTTCCCAAAGTGGTGATTAGGGTGTTTGTGTAGTGGCCCTGGAGCTTGAGAGCCTGGAGAGGAAGGAATTGATCTGCATTGCCATAGCTGGGACTTCAAAATTGGGTCAAAAAATATTTTTTAAAATTGTTTTACATATAATGTAATTTATGACTTTTAAACAACTTAATATGTAAAGATTTATATTTTATTATATTCCCTTCATTACTAAAAGATAAATTTATTAGCCTTATAATTTTTTATGATTCCAACTGGAAAAAATACTATAGAACTCTAGTATAAATTCACTAAATTATGCAATGAACATTGTCTAAAATGTCTGTGAAAAAATAATTCAGCATTGACAAAACACCCTGAAGCTACCAAACTGAACTTGACCTTTTGATGTGTACTGATGATTGGAACTGGCATACCATGGATCTCGCTCACTTTTCATTGCTATATCAGCTTAGATCACAATTTATTTTGTGCTTTCTGCCTGAAATTACTTTAGTATTAGGTGTTTATGTAGGAAATTTTGTCCCATAATTTGGGGCACAATTAATATAATATAGTCAAAGACTATACAAGTTCACTATGATAAAAACTTGATGCCCTGTCATAAGGCTATTAGGAAGGCTTTAATTTTATTAGCTATCTTGTGGGCACAGTGCTCCTAGCACTCTGGGAAGCTCAGGCAGGTGGATCTCTTGAACTCAAGAGTTTGAGATCAGCCTGAGTAAGAGTGAGATCCTGTCTCTACTAAAAATAGAAAAGTTAGCCAGGCATAGTGGCACAAGTCTAGTCCTAGCAACTTGGGAGGCTGAGGCAAGAGAATGGCTTGAGTCCAAGAGTTTGAGGTTTCTGTGAGCTGTGACACCATAACACTCTACCCAGAGCAACAGAGTGAGACTCAGTCTCCAAAAATTATTAGCTATCTTTGTGATGGTAATTAAGCTGTGAGCTGCCTCTGGATAGAAGTAAACTGAAACTTGCTTGCTTATTGCCTACATCACTAACTTCTTATTTACATAACAAACAAACCTATCCAGTGGAAAAAACTGGATCAGATTGATAATAAGCTAACAGGAATTTTGCTTTTTATAAATTTAGGCATTCATCGAATTCTAGTATAAACACATTCTAATATAAACACATTCTAAAATAAACACATGTATTTAGCTATTCATATTTTAAACAGCATAGTGTATGAAAAATACAGGAGAAACCAAAGACTTGTCCTGTTTTTAAAAGATAATAACATTTTATACTGTCTGCAGGTATTATTTGAGTTTTTTCCCCCTCTTTAGAATATGTCTGTACTAGAAGAAGGTCATTGTGGTCAAGAGGCAGGTAGCAAGATGTCTTTTATGTGAATTAAAGAGTTGGATGGATGGGAGGATGTGCCATTCATAGGTGAGCAAAATCATCCCCAGACATTCTCTGTCCAAAAGCAGGACTCATTCACCACAGGACCTCTTAAGGCAGAGGTCCAAATGCTAAAAAATGCCTAAGGAAATGCTTCTTCTACCACCTTTATATCTTAAAAAAAAATCCACATGTTAATTTTGATAAAGTTAACCAAAATGCATAAAAATCTTTATAGATATGAGAAATGGACCATATAGCAGCTTTTTTGCCTCAAGCAATATGAATATATAAATTTCAAATTACAGCATAGGATAATGAAAGCAGAAATGGAGTTTTGATTTCAGGGTCCTTATTGACTTTCATTACTTAAGTCATTTGAACTTCAATTTCTTCATCTAAAGAGTAAAAATAATAGTACATTTTCTATATGTCTGACACATTTTTATGACTATTAAACAAGATGCTATTTCAAATATCATAAATACGTAAAAAGATTTTATACAAGGAAATTATAATTGATGTTTGTTAAGTAACTTTAGATTAACATTTATATCTGAGTTGTATAATCTCATAAATTTAACATTTATGTGTAAATCATTTTAAAAGCATAAATATGTAACTGTATTATGAAATTAACCAAGTAATAGATATTCTAATATATTATTTGATAATATTATTGAAATAAAAAACAAAGTTCTCAAATGCTTATGCCTGACACTTTTAAATTCTGGATACATTTTAACATTGAATTCTCATAACAATCCTGTGAAGTAGGCATTCTGGAATGAAAGTAAAGATAATTTCTTGATTGTCGTTGTAGGTAGGGAAGTCTTGATCTTGCTTTCATGACTTTTTTCTTATTACATGTTGCAAATGCATAATATTCTTTAATAGAAAAATACAGATTTTTATGTTCAATCAATAAAAAGGAATTTTTTGATTATTCAGTAGATAAAATTTAAGATTCTTACCTTTCTCTCACAGTTATTTACTGACACATTAAGTCTTGGGGATTTTACCCATTCTACCAACAGGATGTATTCCTTTCAATTTTTTCCCTATCACTTTATATTCCATTTGAAAAACCTTTTGTTCCATTTATATTTACTGGGAAGAGTTAATGCAAGCGTCCTCCCCCTGTTTTTAGATGTTATGATACTGTGAAAACCACTCTAAAGTTGTTTATTTAAAAGTATACTGAGGCATAAATCTTCAGTCTCTTCACCTGAAAACCACAAGGTTCGAACTCAACCACCGTGACCGTTCCATCCTGCCATAAAATTCTATGGGACTGTAAGTATATGGTTTCTTTCTTTATACCAGATGAATTTCATGGGAGTCATCATCTGCTTATACTCTGAGGTTGAATCTTTCCCTTGCAGAGCTTTCCTAACTTATTATCCAGTTTCCTGCAAGAATCAAAGAAATAAGCTTTCCACTCATGAGCCGTAGTGAATAAATTGTCACAATCTGAAACTGCACACCCATTTATTTTCTTTTTCCTATATTATATGTTAAAAATATGCTTAGAAGAGAGGGGCAGAGCAAGATGGAGGACTAGGGGGATCTCCTTGCTAGCTGATCTCTCGGGGAGACAGGAAACCTCTGACGGGGGAACCCTCTCAGAGGCATCGCTCTGGGGACACAGTGACTCTAGGAGCCAACAGGGAGGTCTGGAGCTGATGTCCAGCCCAGAGGCCAGGTGCTGGGTACCGGCAGAGGACTGGGGGTGGGAAAGGGCTGTCCTGTGTTTTTTGTTTTTGTACTGGATTGCTCCCTAGACTGCCTTGGAAGGACTTGAACAAATAAGGGAATTTGAGCAGCCTCTGGCTTGTGTGTCATGTGGGGTGAAGTTCCCATCAGCTAGGCCACAGGAGGGAGCGTTGTGGGAGAGTCACAGAGGAGAAACTGTCTGCAGGGTCCTAGTGCACGTCCATCTCTGGCTTACCTACTGTAAGCCATTCTTGGGGTAAACTGAGCGCCCCAGGAAAAAGTACTTTGTTATCAGCCTACACTGTTTGAAAGGTCAAGAGGAATAATCTGAGAGATCAGGTGAGAGCTTTAGGATCCTAATTCCTCTGGGACTTGAGTGCTGGCAAAGTGAGGAGGCCCTCACTGGGGGACCCTAAGTCAGGAGGACTGGTCTGGGTTTCTTCTGAAACTGGAGAGGCTTCTGGCCCTCAGTATGATACGGCAAAAATGGTGTGTCTTCTTTGTCTCCTAACACTATGGCGCCACCGCCTGTTCAGGAAATATATTACAATTTATATATATATAAATATAATATACCTACATATACACACACACATATATATTTCTCTCTCTTTTCTTGTTTTTTGACTCTTAACCAATGTTTTTCCTGAGGTTCCCTCCCCCTTTTTTTGTTTCTGTTGTTGTTTCCTATTTTGTTTGGTTTTGTTTGGGTGTATTATTATCTTTTCAATTTTACTTTCTTGAAAAGCAAGGGCTTCTCCATTTTGGTTATGATTGTTCACCCCCTTTTTATTCTTTATTTTTTATTATGTCTCTCCTTTTTTATTTCCTTTGATAGAGATTTTTTTCTACTCTTATCATCTTATCCACATAAATTTCTCTTACAGCAACTAAAATATCCTTGTTTTTTTTCACAATTTATCTAATTATTTTTTAAATTTTCTTTACTGTAATTAATTTGTTTTCTTTTCTCTGAGGGCTGGGAATCATGGCGTTGGTCTGGCTGTGGGAGGGTCATGGCATTGTTCTAGCTTAAAGAAGCTAACAGCTTCTAGTATAGGGAGTCTTTCTACCTTTGGCATTTGGAAAGAAGGTATTTTTAGGTCCCCACTGTGACTTTTGATGACTTTTTTCTATATTTGGTGAAGGTGTGGTCTTGTTTTTGCTCTGGCTGGTAAGGAGATCCAGTCCATGAGGAGCCTACCCAGCTTGGGACCCCGAGTCATGGAGTTGTGGGCAGAGGTAAGGGTACCATGCTGAATAGCACCATTTCTCCTGTCTCTTTTCTTCTTCCTGTTCTTCTTCTTGCCTTTTCTTCATCTTTTCCCTTCAAACCCCTTTCTTTTTGTTTTCATTTTCTATATCTTTTTCTTTCCTTTCTTTCTACTTGATCTTTATCCTTTTTTCCCTTTGACATTATACCTTGTCAGCTCAGAGACAAGGTAGTTTAAAGTGAAGGAGGCAGAAATGGGAAGAAGTAGGGGAAGAAAGTGAGCAAGAAGAAAATACCCATGAGGGAGAACCAGCAGAAAAATTCTGGCAACATGAAAACCCACAATAGAGTAACCCCTCCAAAGAATCATGAGGTAGCCACTACAGAGAATTTTCCCTAAAAATGTATAATAGAAATTACAGAAATGGAATTGAAAATATGAATGGCAAAGGAAATAAAATAAATTGATGAGAAAGAAGAAATACAGAACCCTCCAAAATGGGTGAGTGATATGAAGAATATCAAAAGGATATGTTGGAGCTTAAGTAATTGAAAGAGTACATCACAGAACTTAAAAATGCAATAGAAAGTATCAATAACAGATTAGACCATGCAGAAGAAAGACTCTCAGAACTAGAGGATAAAGCTCTTCAGCTACCTCAGGTAATTAAAGAGACATAAAAAAAGGAGAGAAAAAGAAGAACAGTCACTCAGAGAATTATGTGACTTCATGATGCTTTCAAACATAAACATTATAGAAATCCCTGAAAAGGAAGAAAAATGACCCAAAGGAATGGAAGTTCTACTGGAGGGTATCATAATTGAAAATTTCCCAAGTTTTACTAAAGATTCTGAAACACTGCTTTTAGAAAGATATCATACCCCAGGTCATCTCAGTATGAATAGAGCATCTCCAAGACACATTATAAAAAAACCTGTCCAAAGGCAAAGCAAAAGGGAAAATTTGGCAAGCAGCCAAAAGTGCCAATTGACCTACAGGGCAGATTCATCAGGGTCACAGTGGATTACTCAGCTGAAAAACCAGAAGAGAATGGTCAGCTATATTTAACCTTCTCAAACAAAACAATTTTTAGAATTCTATATTCTGCTAAACTAAGCTTCAAACTTGATGGAGAAGTGAAATCTTTTACTAACATACAAGTATTGAGGAAATTCCCCACAGTAAGACCAGTTCTACAGGAAATACATAGATCTATTGTCCACACTGACCATTACAATGGACCACCAGAAACTAAACATCCAGAAACTAAAGGACAAAATGCAGCTTCCACTATGGAACAATGGTCAAAAGTAACCAATGGACTTTCATAAACTAAGATTAATAGCACTCCACCACATTATCAATAAATAAATTTCTCTATCTATAAATGTCAATGGATTGAATTCCCCACTGAAGAGGCATGGCTGGCTAATTAGATTAAAAAAGCACAAGCCATCTATATTTTGTCTCCAGTAAACACATCTAAACTTGAAGGAAAAAAAGAAGACTCAGGGTGAAGGGTTGGAATACAATACTTCAGACAAATAAAAATTAGGCAAAAAAGGGTCACAATCTTACTTTCAAATATTAGTAGGTTTAAAGCAACTACAATTAAGAAAGATAAAGATAAGTACTTCATACTGCTCAAGGGAACAAAACAACAAGAGGATATTTCAATTCTAAATATTTATGCTCCCAACTTACATGCTTCCAGACTCAATAAACAAACCTTATTTCATCTGACCAGTATGATATCCCATAATACCATAATGGATTCGGAACTTTAACACCCCTCTCACAGAACTGAATAGATCCTCTAAACTGGAACTTAACAAAGATACAAATGACCTAAATGTGATGCCAGGAAAAATGAGCTTAGTAGATATATACAGGGTACTCCATCCCACAGCTAAGGAATATACGTTCTCCTTATCAGCCCATGGAACACACTGCAAAATAGACCATGTCTTAGGTTACAAATCAAACTTTAATAAAATTAAAATTATACCATGTATCTTCTCAGACCACAAGGCAACAAAGATGGAAATCAATACCAACAAAAAAGTTAATCTCCACACAAAGGCATGGAAATAAAACAGCCTTATGTTGAAATACCTAATGGTCATAGGTGAGGTAAAGGAATGTTAAATTCCTCAAACATAACACTAACGAAACTACAAGTGACCAAAATTTATGGGATACCAAAAAAGGAGTCCTAAGAGGGAAATTCATTGCATCTAATGTCTACATCTGGGAAAAAAAGAGAAGAAAGAAAGAAAGAAAGAGAGAGAGGGGGAGGGAGAGAGAGAGAGAGAGAGAAAAGAAAGAAAGAAAGAAAGAAAGAAAGAAAGAAAGAAAGAAAGAAAGAAAGAAAGAAAGAAAGAAAGAAAGAAGGAAGGAAGGAAGGAAGGAAGGAAGGAAGGAAAGAAAAGGAGAAACATCAGCATCCTACTGAATCATCTTGAGGAAATAGAAAAGTAAGAACATGTACCACAATTTATTAATCCATTCGTGGATCGATGGGCACTTAGGTTTCTTCCATGACTTAGCAATTATGAATTGGGCTGCAATGAACATTCTGGTGCAGATGTCTTTGTTATAATGTGGTTTTTGGTGTTCTGGGTATATACCTAGTAAAGGAATTATGGGATCAAATGGCAGGTCAAGTTTTAGATCTCTAAGTATTCTCCAAACATCCTTCCAAAAGGAATGTATTAGTATGCATTCCCACCAGCAGTGTAGAAGTGTTCCCTTTTCTCCACATCCACGCCAACATCTCTGGTTTTGGGTTTTTGTTATGTGGGCTAATCTTACTGGAGTTAGATGATATCTCAAAGTAGTTTTGATTTGCATTTCTCTGATGATTAAGGATGGTGAGCATTTTTTCATGTGTCTGTAGGCTGTGCACCTGTCTTCTTTAGAGAAGTCTCT
>CAUYON010130125.1:0-32604 GCA_963573935.1 Arctocebus calabarensis | reverse complement strand
TGCATTTGTTAGGAAAAGACCCTCTTACAATCGTGTTTTGCCCCCAAAAGGTGTGGCACACACCAAGACCCCAAGACCCCACCCCCCTTACTCCTTCCCTCTCTCTGCTCTTCCTTTCCCCACCCCTCCCTCATTCTTCCTGGTCTTTATTTTTACTTGTATTGATATGGTAAATTACAGGTATGGACTTTCATATATTAAACCAGCCTCGCATCTCTTGGATGACCCCTACATGATTGTGATGTATAATTTTTTTAATGTATAGTGGCAATCTATTAGCCAAGATTCTATTGAATATTTTTGCATTGATATTCATTAGTAAAATTGGTCTATAGCTCTCCCTGTTTGTTGGGTCCTTTCTTGGTTTAGGTATCAGGTTGATGTTAGCTTCACATAATGTTTTGGAAGTTTTCTTCCTTCTCAATGTTTTGGAATAGGTTCTGCAATAGGGTACTAACTCATCTTTGAAGATTCAGTACAATTCTGATGCAAACCCATCTGGTCCTGGGCTTATTTTTGTTGTTGTTGTTGTTTTTATTGTTGGAAGCTTTATTATGTTTCTGCAGTCTCAGTGCTTGATATTGGTCTGTTCAAGAGTTCTATTTCTCCCTGGTAAGGTCTAGCAAGATGATGTGATTCCAGATATTGGTCCATTTCCTCCACATTGTCAAATTCTGGACATGGAATTTTTAGTAGTAGTCAGCAATAATGTCTTATATCTGTGTCTGTGTGGTGTCAGTTGTTATTGCCCTCTTTAGTTTCTGATTGAGGTTATTAAACATTTTACTTTTCTGTTTGTAGTTAATCTGGTCAATGGTTTATTGGGGAGTAGATCTTCCAACAGGGGAGGAAATATCAACTTTAATCTACAGCTTCCACGTAACCATTTTGAGTTCCTCATGTCAAGAGACAATGATGGAAGAAGTAATTGAGATTCATCAACAGGAGGGGCTAGGGTTATACTGACACAAAGAAAGTAGAAAAGAAAGTATTTGGCCTTCAGATATTGCATTTGGTATCTTTTATTACTTTTCTGTCTAATCTTCTTAACAAATGGCCAGCAAGTGCCACTGCCAACAGGGACAACCTTCTATTTGGAGATTTGGAAAGTACCCTCACAAATTGATGAAGGGGTGCAAAGTAAGAACTAGAATCAGGCCCCCCTACTCTGTGAAGAAATAGGTTTAGCTAAAATAATGATAATAATCAGCCCCTGTCCTCTTGTTTTCTTTCTAGTAGTTCCATCATTATCCTCTTGTTTGCTTCTCTATGATTACTACTGTAGAGGCACGTCTGGTAGCTGTAACGATTCTTAACTTTTCTCCCTATATTCCATCACCTTTTTGGAACCTAGGGGTAGTTTTTGAGATGTATTCCAGGCCTTCAATGCCAGTAACTGTCTCAATTGATTTTAGACCCCCCATCCAAGGAACTCCATTCCATTGGATTCAGTGACCCACCAGGAGAGTGGCCCAGCTGCCAACGGACTGGTGGCTCTGCCCCAAACCCAGACAATTAGCAGACCCTCTGCTCACCAAGGTGTCTTTAAAAACCCTATCACCCCAATTCTTGGAGAGACAGATGTGAGAAATTCTTCCTATCTCCCCACTTAGTGCAATGTGGACTAAATTCTCTACTGCAAACCGTGCTCTCTGGGTATTGGATTCTTTTGGGGCAGTAGACAGATGATCCTGGTTGGGCAGCAACATTTTCTCAAAAAAAAAAAAAAAAAACAGCTACTCAAAATCTAACCAATGTTGTTGGAAGGTTCCCTTCAGCTTGACTGACCTTTAGACAAGCCTCTTCCTGACTACAGGAAAGTCTTCCTGACGTTCCTTTCTTAGAGCATTTATTTTAGAAAACTTGAAATTTCAAATCCTTTCTCTGTCCCTCCAAGTGTAAATCTTTTCGCAGCCTCTTGACAGTTTTATGAGGCAGGAGTATCTTTCTGAAAGACCTTGGAGCCATCTCTTTGAAAATGTAATCATTAAGAAAGAAAGGGCCCAAGCTCTCAATCTCTGTAGGGAGGTAGGTTGACATTGATAAAAGACAGGTAAGACATACAGATGGTCTATCCACACTGACCAAACATCCCTCTATAACCTCCAATATTTTCCCTTGGTTTGCTCCAGTATTTAACAATCTTTCTACCTTTCCCGTAGTTAAGTTGACTCACCCCTATTGAAGTACTCTTGCAGTGGTTTTTGATAAATTGTTCCTTGTCATTTTTAATAAGTATCTGCTGAAATTTTTCTTTGGCAGGTCCTGGAGAAGCATATTCTACATGATAGAATTTATAAAAACCACCAAATGGATTTGAATGTCATAAGTGGTTAGCAGTAATGGATATTGCAGTATTCCATGTACATCCCCCTTTCTGATGAGAAGTCATTCCCACAGTTTCTGACTGGTGACTGGTGACTGATCAGAGAAGCATCTCCTTATGAGGAACACCTTCATCCAAATGTAGCTGCCTCCTACATGTAATGATTGTCCAATGATGGATTACATACACCTAGCCCCATTGATTCAATTTGGGACAACTTTAAAGAAACCTTCTAGCTTGAAAGCTGGGTTTAACTGGGGCCTCTTGCAACTGTCTCATAGTTCAAACCTCTCTCTGCAAGCATTCTTTCTGTTTCTTTCACTCTTTTACAGGTATTGTTCCTAAGATTGTGTCATAGCAAAATCCTATCTCAAAGTCTGTTCACAAGGGTTACAGTTTAAGAAATTCTTCATATGCGATCATTCTTTAGAACATGTTCATTACTATTTTTAGAATGTTATACTTTACCATCCATCCCTGTGAATCTCGGTTAAACAACTGATTTTTTTAATGGGGGAAATACTGTTTCATGTAAAGAATATCAATATACCTATTCAAAGAGAAATTATATTTATAAGATTATATTTATTTTCCTAATTTTATATTGACAATTGCCTTTATTCATAGTCTTATTAATGTGATAGTAACCTTTGAAAAAGCATTGTTACGTCAAATATTTATATACATACTTCCCAGTTTTATTTAATTGCCATATGCATTTTTTTAACATTTTAAAAAGTATCAACTATGAGAATGAGTTATACAGTCTTTATTCTATTAATACCCTAGGAAAAGTAATTTTCCTCTGCATATTTTCTAACTACTAATTTTACTGATTTTAATATTTATACATTTTTATCAAGTTGCTTTTAAGTTTTTATACATTCAGACACATCTTATTTTTCCATCATGTGGTTATTGGAGAGTGTTTATGTCTTTATGTTTATCTATTCTTGCTTAGCAGGCTGAGAAGTATGTTAATCTGTTCGCATGGTTTTTCATTTGAAACAGAAAATCTACCAATTCTCTTCTCACTGGGTTAATTTCCTGTGAAATGTTTTATATGAAGCATCTAACAAGCTTGCTTCGTGCTTTGAATTTGCCTTGTGTACATAGCCTCTATTTATTTTCTTTTATTACAGAATTCATGAAATTAATAGCCCATTGTCTCTTCATTTTTCTCTCTTTGGTGATTATTTTTCCTAGAACAGTACATTTGATTGAATCATTTAATGCTCAGGAGTAGCCTATTTGTTTACCTTTGTGTTTACTTTCACCCTTCCTGCCTCAATGTGACCAACCTAATAAAATAAACTATGTCTTTCAAAAATTCCATCAATCTATTAATTTGTGAGACACACAGAGGGTCCTTCAGATCTTTAACAAATGCTTGCTTGGACAGATATGAACACTGTAAATATTGAAATATTATTTCAGTATGTCTTAGTTTCTTAATGGGCAGAATATTAGTTAAAACTTTGCTCTTGGTTTGGTAAGAAAGGACCTGGTAGTTCTGATACCCCATAGAGTTTATTATGGCTAAGAAATCAAAGGGTTGGTTAGTATGTCAAAGGAATTTCTAGATCTCAACATAACTGCTTAAGAAATAGCTCTGCAAAAACAATCTAATTTCAAATCTAGTTTGTGATAAAGCCCATTTTCCAATAAGCCCTCCTACTTGCTAGAATATATGATTCTCGGCTTACACAAACCACACAAAGGAGAAAGATATAGTGCACACATTTTAGCCTGTAATTTTCTTTTCCAGAATCTTACCTGAAGCTCAAACTCATCATCAAAAAATTTGGCTTTAAAACTACTCAAATGACTGATAACAAACTCCCTTAATGTCAAAAATCATTCCATTTTTCTATCAAGAAGAATAAGGCCATACCTAAACATATTAAAATATTATTCACTTTGACAACAGAACTAGTTCCAGTACATGAACTATTGCTATATTAGAGAGAAGAAGCAATCAGTATTTTTCATTGCCTAAGAATCTCTACACTACAAAAAAAAATCCATCACTTCTAATGAAATTGGTAAGTACCTAGGAGGCAAATGTCTTTTTTATTTCTAGTCTGAAATCTGGTTTGAAATGAGCAGTTGTATTTAGTTCACATTCCCAATAACCCAAAAATGTACCCAATAGTAAGTACATTTATCACACCTTTTTTAAAAGCACATGAAATTTTCATTAAGATTGAAAGGGCTATTATTGTTCTATTTAAAATATATCTGCAGATTATCATTAATATTAAAACTAGGAATAATAATAAATTTACTTTTACTTAAATTATTTGAGTTTTCAACAAAAATTTAACTTAGATCTACTTTTTATAAAAGATAACTATAGTTTGGGGCTTATATGTAAGTTTGTTTAATGCAAAGAATGCTTTCAATTCTTGCACATCACAAAATGATTGTGATGTTGTAAATTACAAATGTTGTGCAAGTTGTACTTTCATGCTGTCTTTTTTTTTTTTTTTTGAGACAGAGTCGCACTTTGTCACCCTCAGTAGAGTGCCGTGGCACAGCTCACAGCAAACTCAAACTCTTGGGCTTAAGTGATTCTCTTGCCTCAACCTCCCAAGTAGCTGGGACTAAAGGTGCCCACCATAATACCCAGGATGAGGTCTCGCTCTGGTTCAGACTGATCTTGAATTCATGAGCTCAGGCACTCCTCCCACCTGGACCTCCCAAAGTGCTAGGATTACAATTGTGACCCACTGCACCTAGCCAACATATGCTTTCTTTACTGCCATTTATCATTAACTATATTATCATCAGATTATATTTTTCTGGTGTGTTTGTCTTGTATATATCCTCTTTGTGATAAAAACAAATGAATCTACATGAAAATTTGAAACATTAAAATGGAATAAAAAGTTGTCAGTAGAGAGTGAATGTATTGCTATAGTAAATTAGAAGTAAATATCAACATTTGGTACCTTCATATATGTGCTTGTCACTCTTTATAAATTTAAAGTATTAATTAGAAATTACATATAACTATGCCTCAATAATAATTTGGATACAATTAGAAATTATATTAATATTTTATTTTTTTCTTTTCTTTCTTTTTTTTTTTTTTTTTTGCTTTTATCATTTGATTTAATTTTCCCACATATTGCCTACAGATCCTAACAAGCGATTAGGTTAAAATAAAGAATTTCTGGCTCGGCACCTGTAGCTCAGCAGCTATGGCATTAGGCAAGTACACCTGAGCTGGCAGGTTCAAATCCAGCCTGGGCCCACCAAACAACAATGACAACCACTACCAAAAACTAGCTGGATGCTGTGGCAGGTGCCTGTAGTCCCAGCTATTTGGGAGGTTGAGGCAAGATTATCGCCTAACCCCCAAGAGTTTGAGGTTGCTGTGATGACATGGAACTCTACCCCGGGTGTTAGCTTGAAACTCTGTCTCAAAAAAAAAAAAAAAAAAGAGTTTCTTTTTTGGAGACAGAGTCTCACTATGTCGCCCTCAATAGAGTGCTGTGGCATCACAGCTCATAGCAAACTCAAACTCTTGAGCTTAAGCAATTATCCTGCCCCAGCCTCCCAAATAGCTGGGACTACAGATGCCTGCCACAACACCTGGCTATTTTTTTGTTGCAGTTGTCATTGTTGTTTAGCTGGCTCTGGCCAGGTTCGAACCGTCCAGCCTGGGTGTATGTGGCTGACACTCTACCAACTGAGCTACGGGCACCACTGAAATAATTTCTTAATAAGTACATTACTTTGTTTCTTTCTTTTTGGTGGTTATTTGTCAACATTTTTTATGAAAGTAATATATGTAGTTTAAATTTAAAAAATTCAAACAATACAGGAGCAAATAGCCATAACAAAACAAAAGTCTGTTTTCCAACATCAGCACCTTCATTTTCTTCCTAGAAGGAGCCATTGAGGATAGTTTGGTGTGCATGCTTCCAGATCTTTCTGTGCAGATGTGGAATCATGACTTTTTTTTTTTCATATACATGTGTTAATTAGGTTTCCACTTTTTGCCTTCACAGAATTTAAAAGGCTTAAAATTCAATAACAATGACAATGTTTAAGATAAGGACTAGAAACAAAAACCACGTAAAGAATGAATGAAGATAAATACATTCAGAAAAGAAAACAATTAGTGCATCGAAATATCAAGCTATATTAGCAATAATAATGCCAAGAAAGCAACGTACACATTGTCAAATAAGACATTATAGAGCACTTTGATTCTGAGGCTCAGCATGAAGTCATCAGTTAACTTTTTATTTTTTTTCCAATTACCAAATTATATTAATATTTTTAAGCTGAATCAGTAACTGAGACACAATTTAAAATTACATTGATATTTTAAGGTAAATGTTCTTAAAAAGTAATTTTCTAAAAAAGAAAGAAGTTATGGACAATTGTTTTAAATAGTAAAGTTAGAAAACAGTAGAAATCTATAATACAGTTAATAAACAGTAGAAATTTATGATACATATCAATTAAACAAATTATACTTGGGGAAAATATAACATTTTGTAATTCCTTATAAAAATATATTGGTTATAAATTTTATTTTATATAGCCAGGATTTATTAGGTATAGTTCTACTTCATAATATTTATTTCATATTAAAGCATACATTTACCTGTGTGATAATTTGATAAATGTCAGTCTCATTAAGGAACTAACTTTATGAAAGACATCTCTATTTCTCCAAACTACACTATTCCGGGTACATGAAATTAATTTAACATATTTACTGAATAAATTAAAAACAAATGAATAATGTGATTTGAGAAACATTGCAATGCAATGTTTTGTATCATTTGTACCAGGAACTAAATCAATAGAAGTGACTGTAAAATATAACAATTTAGCATCTGAGTTTATTTACAGTATGACACACAATTTTATGTGTAACATTATGCTTTAGGATATTCTTATAGTATACAATTTGGAGTAGGACAGACAGATACATGACTATTGATACATTGATATTTCTGGCTCTAATTTCTCTGGCATGATGTTTCTATAATATTAAGTGCTAGCAATTTATAACAGGCACTTTTATTGGCTCAATGAAATTTTGCTTTATAATTATCTTATATAAAATTTCAAAATAGCATCATGAATAATATTTTGTATTTCTATGGTATAAGTTGTAATGTTGCCTTTTTTATTTCTGATGGTATTTACTTGAGTCCTCTCTCTTCTATTTCTAGTTAGTTAATCTAGGCAGTGGTGTATCAATTTTGTTTATGTTTTCAAAGACCACCTCTTTATTTGTTGATCCTGTGTATTATTTACTGCTTTCTATTTCATTTAGTTCTGTCTGAGATTTGTCACTTCTTTCCTTCCACCACCTTTAGGTTTGGTTTGTTCTTTTTCTGATACTTTGAGATGTGGTATTAAGTTGTTAATTTGGATCTTTCTTTCTTTTTGAGGTAAGCATTTAAGGATGTAAACTTCCCTCCAGAATTGCTTTCTCTGTATCTCTGTATCCCACAGACACAAGCTTCCACAAGCTTTTGGGAGCTCATTTTTCTTTTGTTGTTATGGTTCAATTTGAAACTTTAAAAAAATTTCTATCTTGATTCTGTCAATCACCCAAGAATAATTCAGTAGCAATCTGTTTATTCTTAATGTATTGTTACTGTTTGAGAGTTCCTTTTGGAATCGATTTCTAGTTTTACTCCACTATGACTTGGAAGAGATACATGGAATAATTTTGAATGCTTTCAACTTTTTATTCAGTATGATGATGTTGGTTGTGCTTTAAATGTATGTGACTTTTGAGGTATGTTCCACCTATTTTTAGGTTTTGAAGGATTTTATCATGAACAAATGATGAATTTTGTTAAATGCTTTCTCTGATGTTGGTAAGTTGTTGTTGATGCTGTTTGAGTATAAGCTTCAGCCACCTAGGCATAGCCATTGCTTTATAAAAACTCTTATATATAAAGCGTGTTTCATAATACAAAACATAGCTTACACAATTTTGATTAGTTTGTATTTTTTTCAAATGTTGCAAATGTAGGTTAATGTTCTGTTTGCTGATTTCACGACTAATAACTTCTCAGTAGAGAAATATAAACACATGCTAATTTGCTTGTCACTAAACCATTGCTATGGTAATAATATCATGAGATCTATTCATTATGCTTTTAAAATAATTTCACAATTTCTCATTAAATGGGATAGTGCAAAATATTTCTAAGTCTATTCAGTCACTAATATATCAGCTGCAGTTTTTTCTTTACTGTGAGGAAAATTACAGTCAAAGACAAATTAACAGACCTTTAATAATATTTCTAGTATGGCATGGGATTAAAATAATCAATGTAATTCTTGACACACAATATTTTACTTAAATTAAACACTAAAGTTTCAATTCTTGGATTCTGTCCTGCCAGTAATTGTGCCAGATTGCATTCTCATAATTTTCCACCATAGCAAATAAATATTATCAGTTAAAGCTGCTTCAAATATCAAACACAGTTGTGTGACTGTGGCTGTTTACAGAAAGCCACAGTGCCTATCTCATATAACTCACTCTGTTGATAGTAGGATATTTATCATTTAAGTCAATATGTACATGGTTTCTGGCTGGGCTTATGCATCTTTTTGTTTTTTTGTTCTTTTTTTTTTTTTTTGGCTGGGCTTTTCTTATGGAACACAACGAGAAACATTTATAATTTTTCAGATATTTCATTGCTATACTAATTCTATTAAAATATTTTATAAGCTGTGTAGAATTATAAAGAATGACATTTATTTACTTTTATTCTATACTTAGTATCACAGACAATCCTTTGACAGTGACAAAATCAAAATACAATTAAGTCAAATACAACTGTAGAAGTCTTAAGAGTTGGGATTAACTTTAAATGGCATTTAATGAAATATTTTATACCATGCACAATTAAACTTCATAACAAATACCCATAACGTGAGATGACAGGAAGAACAGTGAACTAGACATCAGCAGATAGAATTCTAATGCCTTCTCTACAACTGATTAAAAGCACAACTCTTAATCTCTTTGAACCTCAGTAACCTCATGTATTAGTAATATTACCTAGATTTTCAACTCTTAGTTATCAGGGAATACCATGCACATGGTTTCTCTATATTCATCGAAATTGGTGATCCCGTCAGGGGACAGTTCCAGATAGTCCGTCTTCTCTTTCCCTTTTATTAAAGATCTCTTTTTCTTTTCCTCACAAAGGAGATATACTTATGAAAAAATCATAGATTCCCTTTCAGAGGGCCTTTGGGGTTATAAGTGTTGTTACTGAGGCATTTTAATGTCATATTTTGTAAGAATCACATTAATAGGATAGAACAGTATAGGATGTGTATATTTAAGCGTACATGATTTCAATATCCTCTTATCAATTGTTCATTAAGTGGAAAGTGATGTAGACTGTTAAACACAAGGTTTTTTTTGTTTGTTTGTTTTAGTAGAGATAGAGTCTCACTTTATGACGCCCGGTAGAGTGCCGGTGGCATCACACAGCTTACAGCAACCTCCAACTCCTGGGCCCAGGCGATTCTCTTGCCTCAGACTCTGAGTAGATGGGACTGCAGACACCTGCCACAACATCCAGCTATTTTTTTGTTTTTTTTTTGCAGTTTGGCCAGGGCTGGGTTTGAACCCGCCACCCTCGGTAGATGGGGCTGGCGCCTTACCAACTGAGCCACAGGCGGTGCCCAACACAAGGATTTTTTATGCACTATGTCCACTAGGACAATTTTTCAGAAAGAGAAATGAGTAAGTATTTCTGTTTCATGTTTCAAGTTTTAGAAACTCTGACGCATAGTATACTTCCACAAGCAACTCTTTGAATAGTAATAATTTCAAACTCTAGTTGGTACAAGAATGACATTGTTTATTAGACTATCTCAAGTAGTTGATGGAGGATGTCAGGAGGTCCATAAATATTCTGCTGTTTTTGACAAAAGGGACTTATCATAAATTCAAAACTAAATGCAATGTCTCATGTATATGTAGGTATCTATAGGGAATTGACATATGTTAGAGTTTAGATATTTAGTGGTGACTAAGTATCAGCTGACTTTTTCAATCTCCCATTTGTTCACTGTGAAAGTGAATGTTGTGAACATCAAAGATCTTCTGGGCGAAGTCATCTCATCCTCTAAAACATCTTAAATAAATAGCCTATTTGGCAATATTACTGCAAATATGTTCATGAGATATTTGGCACTTATTACTCAAGTGTCTTAGAAAAGGTAGTCATCTGAAAATATTTCTTAGAATTCATTAAATTTATCTTATAAGAAATATGAAGATTAGGCATATCATCTCTTCAAAAGAAGTAAATGTGTAGTTAAAGAATATTTTCATTGACACTATATATGCTAAAATATCATCAAAGCAAAATGTGTGGAAATTTTAAGGCTGAGAAAAAATCTTAACTTGAAATTAGAGTGCTCTGAGAGTATTTCAGACTACATAGAAATAATCTAATAATGGAGACCCTGAATTTTTAATCTATTTAGTTGTATAGGTGCACTTTTTTACATACATAATGAGGGTACTCAGTATTTTGCACGTTTTTTAAAACAAAACTCATAACTTTAAAACAGAATGAATGAACTGTATTCATAAATATAAGGAATTAACAATTATTGCAATAGAAGTAATAGAAAAAGCAAAGTCTAGAGACTTCTCTTAAAAAGACAAATTATTACCTATAAAATGTCAAGGTGAGCCGGAAACAAAATTACTTCCATTGCCTGCCAAAAAGGGCACCTCAGTGTAAGTGAAGAGCTGAGGGAAGGCTAGAGTGTGGTGCCCAGAAACAGACAGGATGTGAAAGCCAAAACAGGAGGCTTTTTAGAAAGTCCAAGAAGCCAATGAACACTGTGAACTTTATAAGATAAATGCTGAAGAAATTTCTTGTTATTACAAACAGGGCATTAGCTGAAGAATGGAGGAATGTTAACCAACTGCAGAAAATTTTACAGTCTAGGCAAAGAATGAGAGGAGAACTTTGGACATTCCAGCAGGGACCCAATGTAGGAAACTACATTTTTTGAAATGGAATTTTCTAAGCTATTAATATTTATATTTATGGTACTAAGTAATTATCAAAAAGCACACAGAAAGTAAAAGTCTGTATTTACCTGGTTTCTGTCATCTGAATGGAAACAAAGCAGTAATTGTCTAGGCTTTTGAAAATGGATAAGATTTTGTAGAAATGTCAGAATTCAGTGACTGTGATCTTTATGTTATGTCTTTATTATACCCCAGTGAATTTCTTGACCTTGAAATTTAAAGTCAAAATTCAAATGATGAATTACGCAAAAAACAAGACAGACTCAAAGCACAGGGAATAGCTAAAGTTATACGATGAATTAAACAGAATTCTCTTTAAAATTAAAAAAGTTATCAAAAACTCACAATGCCAGACTTGAACATTCTTCAAAACCTTACAGAACATTTTCATCAAGTTTCAATTACTTTACCCCAGCAAAGAATATGAAAATAATATCCAGAAAATATATTAAAAATTTTTCTCATTTCTTCCTAACACTAATTTTTTTCAAATTCCTTCTTAAATTGAAATATTTCCTATGATGATTTATATGCATGAAACTTATGTAAGATGCACTCTATTTTTTATACTTAATGCAAACACTCTCTCTCTGTCTCTCACTGTCTCTCTCTCTCTCTCTCACACACACACACACACAACAAAAAAAAAACACTGGTTTACGAGGCAATCTTAAGGAGAATGATTTATTTATAAATAAGGATTAGTACAAATTAAAAATAAAATGTGTAATGAGCATTCAGGTTAATATTCTACGTATTTGTTCAAACTCAAATACACCTTTCCCCCTTATTCCTTAACTGAATCATTTATCCATGATAAGACAGTTAGATTGTTTCCAAGTTTTTTATCCAACATGTGGGTTCTAAAGATTTCCTCCCAGAGAATGGCTTGCCTCTTCTTTTCTCTTAACAATATTTTTTGTTATGTCCCCCAAATTTGATAAGTTGCCTTTTCATTTTAATTTAGTTCAAATTAATTTTTAGATTTCTCTCAAGACTTCGTCTGTGTACTATTTACAACTTCAAGGTTTCCTTTTTAAGCAGTGGAGAATATTTCTATTATTGTCATTGTATACCATAAGAACACTCTATAAGGGAGCCGTCCAACTCAAATCCATGCTTATTCTAAGTTCCTTTTACCACACTATTCTAGCCAAGGCATGTCCTATCTCTGATCATTTGCTCTTACCCATGAAATGTAATTAAATGATACAATCTTACCATCTTTTTTCAAATTAATAGCAGTTATAGTTCTACAAAATTTTCTTGATGATTTGTTTTCATTCTGCCCCCAAATCTAATATCAATGGTATGCCAAATTACTATGTTGGTGTCCTTTCTTTATTTTGTATACTTCTAGAACAAGTATCCTTGGAAGAAATTTTTGCCATTTTTATTATAGGTGGTTTATAAGTAAGCATCAGAGATTGCTTCAGAAAGAAAAGTTAGTCAACTACCCTGGCTGACCATGCCTTTTCAGCATAGCAGAGCATTTAATTTTTCTGGAGAGTCTATATGAGAATTTGTTTTAATAAATAGTTCTACCACGAAATGCAATGAAGTGAAAATAAAAGGAAGGAAAGGAAAAGTGGTGGAAAAATGAAATATGAATTATAGAAAAAATAGGAAAGAAAATGAAGAGAAATGTAAAATAAAATGAAGAAAAAGTTTGCATTACATCTTGCTTTCCTGCTTTCATATTCTGTGGTCTTATGATCTTTAAGTTCTAGATATCCCTGGGCACAAAGCAAGAAGCAAGTGGAAAAGAGGAAGATATTTTAAAATCAAAATTGTCTTCATCAAATATTGGCAAGTTACTTAAGGTTTAAAGTTCCATTTTGTAATTTATTAAAAAAGATGCTACATTTCTTGTAAAACTGCACTATGGTTAAAAAATACCAAACCCAAACCAATGCACCATAGGTATCTAGTAAATGACTCCTAGCCTCTTTAGTTGAGTATAAGGAATGCTAGACCTGTATATTAATGTCTGGATTAGATTCATGGCTCTCACACTTAAAAAAAAGTATAATTCTGAATAATTTTTTCAATGTTCTTTCCCCATGCTTGGAATTTACCAATTTAATGACCTACTAAACCTATGTTACATTTTTATCTTTCTAAATGACCCTCAAAATAAGGTGTGTCAATATCTTATTAAAACAAAACTGGCATTTCCACTATGTACACAAACTTATTATGACCTAATATCTTTTTGGCCATGAACCTCCTTTATTTTTAATATAAAATGTAGTGCACAAATGTTTGGTCACTAATTTTATGGGCATTCTGAATCTTCATTTTATAAAATAACAATCAGATTCCTCATCAATTGTACGTTTGCATAAATTAGTTTCATATTTCAGTTTAGTAATAGCTACATCAGTAATAAGATTGAGAAATTTGGTTGCTAACTGAGCACACACAACTTTATCCATCTTCAGTGCTCCTGTAATCTGTACATCTAACCAAATCCTTTTTTATTAACTTATGTGATACAATTTCTTGCAAGTTAGTTGTAGATCCTTATTAATATAATTAAATAAACTCTTTGCTGATTACTTCCAATCATTTTAATCTCTGTTGATACCCACATTATAAATTTCTTAGGTGAATTGTGCACTAGATTTTTGTTTTTTTAAATAGTTCTAAACATATAAAACAATAAAGTTGAACCTGATGGAACCCTTCTTTGAGAGATAGTAATCTTACAAAATTAAGTATATAAATTAAAAAGTTGGTCCTAGAGACAATAATACTTACCTATGGAAATACATATTCAATGAATTAACATTGCATTTATCCTACAGGAATAAATTTTCAAAATCGTCAGTACATACCAAAAGACACATAAAACATGTATTTCAAATTGCAGTCTAAGTGCCAATATAAACAAAAAACAAAAGAGCTTATTCAAGATCATAGATTCAATTATTTGCGGAAATGAATAAACATATTCTCTCCTTCAGTGAAAATGAGTAAATTATTTCCTGCCAATCCTGTATTAAATACAAGAAAGCTGCCAGTAATATAAAAAGAAACATATAACACTGTCTGCAAACTAAAATGATTTCTGCCTTGTTGCATTGTTTTTTCCTAGACACTGCATTTATATACCTTATTTAATGAGCTCTGAGGTAAGTAGTACTCTTTATTCCGAATGCATCTGCCACTCTCTGTCATAATTCCATCTTCTCTGGGTATGAAATGTATTTCTCTGCCTCACAGACATTGGGTTTGTACAGGGAGTTGTTTTTATAATACGATTTCAGCAGAAGTAACAGAGCACCATTTCTGAACAGAAGTCTTAAGAAGCCTAATAAGTCATTAGCCTTCTTTCTCTCCTACCATCCACTCTGAGAAAGCCTTTTCATAAGGATCTATTGATTCTTCAGCAAGTGTCCCTGAATAAAGGATATGTAGAAAAGTCTTGAACACAACCTATAATTTGTAATCTGAAGATCAGCTGAGTTAAGCCTACAAGGGCACCTAATCCTACAGATAATTCCTAAACTAGTGTACAAGAAAGCAAATGCTTGCCAAACACTCTGATTTGGGAGTTGCTATGTATACAACATTGGCACTGCAAAATCTTATACAAATCTTATTTCATAAGTTGATAATATCACAAGAGATGATTCTAGGAGAGTCCGTCTTCACGCTTTAGTGGAACTCACTGAGCAGGATGGATTATGGCAGTAGTTCTCAACTGTCACTGTATATTACATCTACTTAACTAAGGTGCTTTAAAATAAATCTCTTCTTAGAATCTGTACTCAGAAATTCTGAATTAATAAATCTGAGTGGGTTCCAGGTAGAGTTTTTATTGGTAGTAGTGATGATGATCACCCAGAAACTTTTTGTTTGTTTGTTTGTTTATTATTTTGAGACGGAGTCTCCCTCTGTCGTCCCATGTTAGAGTTCCATGATGTCAGCCTAGCTCACTGGAATCTCAAGTTCTTGGGCTCAAAGCCATCTTCCTGCCTCAGGCTTCCAAGTAGCTGGTCCTACAATTGCCTACCATGATTTCTGGGTACTTTTGCTAGTTTTAATAGAGATTGGGTGAAACTCTCGCTCAGGCTGGTCTTGAACTCCCGAGCTTAAGGGATTCTCCTGCCTTGGCCTACCAAAGTGCTGGGATTACAAGCATTAACCACCTCACCTAGTCCTAGATACCTTTATTAATCAAGCATGATTGGGAATCGCTGGCCTATAATGTGTGCTGTCAGATCTACAGGAGTATAAAGACATTTTATATAAATAGATGATTAGCTTATTGGAAATGATTTTATCAGACAAATTCACAAGAAATATATGTATATTGACCAAAGGGAATGTATTAGTTTTTAATATAAAGATGCATGTTAATTGGCTAATTAGCTTTATTTCCTTTATGAGCACCATTGTCAGCCACTTTAATTCTTCTCTCACTAGCCTGTTTGTCATCTAATTGCTTGTCCCAACCTCAACTGAGTGCCAATTCTCTGACACATACATTTATGCAAGTTAAACAATAATCTAATTGAATGTATTATAAATGCAAAATTATCTTGAGTAGCTGCTTTTGGTTTTATTGTCAACACCCTTCAAGGCCTAAGTGTAACCTATTTTTACTCTTTTCAAATTTTAATGAGAAGAAAAGGAAAAGCCTCTCAGAAATTTTTGATGCCAAATATTCTTAAACCATTGAAAACTATTATGTTAAGCTTCTAGAGCCATTAAAGTGTTAGAACATTAAAGTTTTAGAATTCTAGGATAAGTTACAAAAGTTATGAGGCCCTTATCATATTCACTTAAATATTACATTCTTAGTGAGGCCCACCATTCATATTCAGGCTAAAATTACAAGCCCTTCCCTCCTTTTCTCTTTCTCCTTATTTTTATAGTTAACACAAACTTTTTACCTACTAATAACTTTGACTGAAATATTTATTATTTTTTTATTTTGGTTTTCCTTGTACCTCAAAATTTAATGGATTGACCCAACAACAACTCTTATTATTTGTTATGATTCTAGGAGTTGACAAGGGAATTGTTCTGCTCTATGTGGTATTGGCTAGAGCTACAGTCATACAGAAGTTCAGCTGGCTGGAATATGTCAGCTGACTCCTTTGCAAAGCAGTCAGCCAGGAGCTCAACTGCGGCTTTCCATTAGTGTCTCAATAGTCTTCCACCTGGACGGACCTTTCCTCGTGGTTCTGATTTTCCTCCCTTGCAGATAATCTTATAGCCTCATCTCTGAAGTTAGACAATCTCACTTCTCTTCTTAGTTGAAACAAGTCACAGGGCCGACTGGAATTTAAAGGGCAGAATGAGTGGAATGGCAGAGAATTCTCTATGAGTGGAATGGCAGAGAATTTTCGGTAATAGTTCATGTACTACACTTACTATATTAGAATTTTACTAGAATGTAATCTACAAGAAAGAAAATGATCTTTCCTGTTTAATTCACTATTGTCTTGGAATAATTACATTATATCCAATAACATTACATCCAAGATAGTTAATGAATATTTTTTGAATTGATTTTTTGAAAATGTAAAACCAAATTGCTGCAGTTATTGATATTATTATCTAATTCTCAGTCATCATGATGACTCAGTCTCACATCTAATTACCATTTAAGGTTACGATGTGTGCAATATAGGACATGAACAAGAAAATCTACAAATGTAGAATTCGAGATATTTCAGACAATTATAAACTATATTGAAGTTTTATCTTTGTGTTGCCAATTAAAATGGATATGGTAAATAACTTAATTGGGTAAACAAGACTGGACACTGGTGAATGTAGTCGGAAATGAAATACTCCATGAGACAATAAAAAGTCTTGAAGTCTTTAAGAGATCATTTTTAACATGCAAGTGTAAAATTAAACTGACCGTATTTTTCTTTAAACAAGTATATAAAAATTCAGAAAGGAGTTTTTAAAATTTACATATTTGGAAATTCAAATAAATCAAGAGTAACTACTATTTTTTATATTTATAAATTGCTTTACACTCTTCCTTATAATATTTATATCAGCAATAAAGAGAAGGTTCCTTGGTTTGTGCAGTTAAGAAAGTCGTTTTCTACAATAGTGTAATGCCAAACTTTTGAGCTGTATGTTTGTAAATAGCTCAGGGTTTAAATAAACATTTGCCATTCATCATCTTAAGAAATAGGGTCATTGATTTATAAATGTATGCATGAAGCAGAGCTGCAAAAGTCATGGCTGAGTAATTTAAAAGGGTGTTTATTTTCTTTATTGACTACCATGTGCCTATACATACACAATTCTTATGATTGCATATTTCAGTTTTCATGAGATATAAACAAAGAAGAATTGTGAAATATAGTTGATCATTATATGTATTGTTACTACTACTTACATAAAATTCCCCCAAGAAATTAGTAGTATTGAAAGCTCATATATAAAAGCAAAAACTACAATTGTAACTTTTAATGTCTCATTCTTACACAAACATTACTCGCTAAACCTGTAACATACTATTCAAAATCAGAAATAAAAGCAGTAGATAAATTTTTGAAGAAAAATATTAATATTTTTCTTATTTGTGGTTTTTACCTTGATGTACTAGAGTATAATATATCTGGATAGAAGGAGAGAGAGACATATGGAGTAGATGCACATAAATACATATGCATTTATGTTTATGCTTATATTTAAATATATTTGTAGACATGCTAGTGAGAGCTTCATCACTATAAATGCATACATATGCAAAGAAACTATTTTACATGTATTGACAATAATCTGTTCAAGTAAAAACAATTTGTAATGCCTAAATAATTGAATGAATGAAAATAAAATCAATTCTGCACATTCAACAGATATCTGTAAATTAGGAGATATCTCCAAATGACTCCTATGTTGAACTATATGTATATGGGAAGATATTTTGATTGACAAGCAAGGTTCCTCACCAAAGTCCCTTTTAAGATCAATCAAATTTTATGCAAAAATATTCTAGTACCAATAAATATGAGTTTTAAGGAGAACCAAGACATAAATGAATATATTTTACTTTCAGTTAAAACTTCTATTTCCTTATTTTACTTATTTTAGTATATTTTAAGAACCATATACTTCTACTGTTAATTTTCATATTTATATTTCTACCCACATAGTCCTTTTGTATTTTGTTTTTTTTAATCTAAAAATCTTGTGTTACTGTCTGACGTCACAGAAATTCTCTGTTATTTTTTAATATTTACAACATACTTGGATTTATTTTTCATTTGGGATTAATTTTTCTTTGGAAACTAAGATTGAATGGAAAGCTCAAAATCTGTTTTCATAGTTCCTAGTAAGATGAAACATGGTAACATCTAAATTCTAATTTCTCCTAGAATTTCTCTCTAGGTTCAGTTGAAATAATTTAACTAATTATCCAGATTAATCAAATACCAATTTGAACTCCTCTGAGTTAAGCCTCCAAATGAAATGCTTTTTAAAATTCATTCAATTTATGTGTAAATTCAGCAATCTTTACAAAGTGACCATAATTCTTTGATACATTGGAGCTGTTCAGTCCAAACATTTAATCTGAATAATCTTAAAACTTATTTTCTTTTATCATAATTGTGTCAATGCTTAGATCAGAGATCATTTTGAAAACAAGTTTTAGAAATGTCGTTCCAAAATAACATTATCTGGGCTGATGATATTTGGAATTAAAAAAGAGAAATCAGAAAACTCTTAAAGGCATTAAATTGTCCTTATATTTTGTGTTCTTTATTTTAATGATCACATCGTTCCAAAGCATGGGTCCCACTATACTAAAAATACAACTTATACTGTTTATGAGTTCATATATTTTATATGTATTATTCATATTTATTACTATCAAATTTCTTAGAATTATTTTAAAAATAATTCTCAGTTACCTTATGAAAACGCTGTATGCCTCATTAATTATTTCTATATCTTAATGAATTCATTAAGAGTTGGACAAATATGTATAAAGGCAAAGAGAATGCCAAGATGCCAAGGCAGCCCAGAAGAAAAACACCCAGTAATAGATAGGATGGAAGGGTTCATTGTAGTTCATAGAAGAAGGAAATCTAACTTGAATATTCAAGAAGGAGGAGAATTTAGTTAGAAGAAAATTCCCAAGTGGCAGGTACCACTGGGAATTATCTAGGGGGAGGAGTAGAGAGAAGAACTCTGGAAAGATAACCAAGCATAGGACCATGAAGAACTTAATAATTTATGCTAAAAGGAGTTTATGTACTTAATACAGAAACCAATAGAAAGTCATTGCATGTTTTTAAACAAGACACAGGAGACTGAGATTATTGGACTGCTATTTCAGATGTTACTTTGTGGTAGGGAAAACAGATCAAAGTGATCATTACTTGTAACTATTGTAATATTCCAGGCAGAGATGATAGTGGCCTACACTATGCCAATAATAAGGAAAATGAAGAATTCTAATTTTCTTCATTTAAGATGAAGATCTATTTAATACAAAATTCACAGAAGTGTAAGAGAAATTGATATATTTAATTATAAGTCTTCTGTATGTGCTGTTTATAACTTATTAAAATATTCATAGGAAATGAGACATATGACCATAAAATTTCAAGTATCATTTTCACATGTAAGGACTAATCAAAAATAATTTTTATACTTTTTACCTTTGGTCAATCCTTATTTGAGATGATAATTAGTGAATTCTTCATAGTTTCCTTAAAGATAAAAAAAATCTAGATATATGATCTTACCACTGGCAAAGAGGAATAGTTTCATCTCCTCTTTTCTGATTTGGATGTCTTTTATTTCCTTCTCCTAGCGGATTACTCTGATACCATACCATGGTGACGGGCACATTTGTCTTGCTCCAGTTCTTAGAAATGCTTTCAACTTTTTCCCATTTGATAAGATGTTGACTATAGGTTTGTTATACATGAATTTAATTGTTTCGAAGTATATTCCTTCCATGCCTAGTGTGTTGAAGGTTTTCATCATAAAGAGGTGCTAAATTTATGCATCTATTGATAGGATTATATGATTTTTGTTTTTAATTCTGTTTATATAGTAACTCACATTGATTTGTGTATATTGAACTATGCATGGATCCCTGGAATGAAAACTACTTGATTATGCTGAATTGTGATATTCCATTCGTATTATGTATGCTAATATTTTGTTGAGGACTTTTGCATCTATGTTCATAAAGGATGTTGGTCTGTAGTTTTCTTTCTCTATTGTTGTGTTCTTTCTTAGAATTGGTACTAGGGTGATACATGCTGTGGTGAATGACTTCGAGAAGATTCTCTCCTTTTTGATGTTATGGTACAGTTTAAGCAGAATGGGTATCAGTTCCTCATTGTAGGTCTGGTAGGATTCCACCATGAATCCTGGAATATTATTGTTGGGAAAATTTTATTGTTGATTCAGTCTCATTACTTGTTATTGCTCTGTGAAGGATTTCTATTTCCGTTCAAGCTTGGGAGGATGTGTGTTTCCAAACATTTATCCATTTCCTATAGGCATTTGGGTTCTTTACCATACAGACAGAAAAAAAAGTGGCAAGGAAAGTTTACTATTATTATAGAAAGTAGAATGAAGAGACTATTTTTCCATTCTTAATTAACTATAGGTTCTTAGTACAAGTGGCTATTGTATACTTTGTTATTTCAAAAAAAAGTTTTCTTCATTTCCATTTAAAATTTTAAATTATGCAAATTTTTATTTATGAACTCAATTTCTACATTAAAGTAAATATTACCAAGTATGATTATTAAAAACATTGAATATGGCTCGGCACCTGTGGCTCAAGGGGCTAAGGCGCCAGCCATGTACACCTGAGCTGGCGGGTTCAAATCCAGCGTGGGCCCGCCAAACAATAATGACAGCTGCAACCAAAAAATGGCTGGGCGTTGTGGCAGGCGCCTGTAGTCCCAGCTACTTGGAAGGTGGAGGCAAGAGACTCTCTTGAGCCCAGGAATTGGAGGTTGCTGTGATCTGTGATGCCACAGCACTCCATCCAGGGTGACAGCTTGAGGCTCTGTCTCAAAAAATAAGTAAATAAATAAAAACATTAAATATAAGCAATATATGTATATTTGTATTTTAGTGTCTCTATTTGAAAACATTCCTCTGTCTTATCTACACTTAACTGATGCATAATTAGACCATAGGGAAAATTAGATTGTTCTGTGTTTAATCTGAATTTTAAAAGACAATATTTTTCTAAAGAAAATAACTTCAAGCATGAGACAGAACAAGAAAATAATTTTTAATTTATTGAACCAGCAAGTTTAAAACATAATTCCATATCTCAGAGTTAGATTTTGACTATATACACCATAATACATTAATTAATACTGTGTGGAAATCCAATTTTTCTAGTGCAATGAATCAGATAGAAAAATGGGATGGAAAAAGCTGAGCTTTTGTCTGAAGAGGGCTGAGTGTCAATTCTGAAACTCCAAGTTGTACTTCTGAGTAATTCTACCACTCACTGACATTGGGACTGTGTGTATCCCTCAAGATTTCTACTTGTAAAGTTATTTTCCTGGGTGTTAAATTTAGGGGAAATAATATGTGGGATAGTTTTTAGAGTTTAGTTAATGCTTTTAAGTGAAGCATCTGAGTTGGCTTCTGCACCAACATACATTTGTTTATCTCTTTCTAGATTGGTAATCCCCTAGAATAAGAACAATTTCTATGGGTCTTTTTATTTATGAGACAATTAAATTATATACAAACAGTCAATTCTAGTTTTATTTCTTTGAACTAAAAACTTATGATTTTTATAAAAACATATATTAGCTATAAAATATTTTTTTCAATAACAATGAAACAAGATACACCTTAATTATTTTAAAAACTATTGAAAGCCCACATATGAAAAATACCAACAGATATAATGTGCTAAATCCTAATAAGTGAGTTAAAAAAAATAAAATAAGTATACATTATTTTGATAATAACTAATGTAGATACAATCTAGATTTCACATGTAGAAAACCCCAAAGATTCAAGTAATAGACATCTGGAATGAATAAATAAGTTCAGCAAAGTCTTAGATTATAAAATCAATTTAGACAAAGCAGTAGCTTTCATGTATGGCAACAACAGTCAAGGTAAGAATCAAATCAAAGATGCAATATCTTTCACAGCAGCAACAAAGAAAATAAAATACCTAGGCATATTCTTAACAAAGGAGATGAAAGACCTCTATCAGAATTGTAAATCACTGAGGAAAGAAATAGCAGAAGATGTAAACAAAAAGAAAAATATACCATGCTCAAGGATTGAAGGAATCAGCATTGTCAAAATGGCTGTACTCCCAAAATGATTTACAGTTTCAACACAAACCTATTAAAATACCAATGTTGTTATTCACAGATCTGAAAGAAATAGTTCTACATCCTGTCTGGAACCAGAAAAAATCCGAAATAATAAATGCAACCTTATGTAGTAAGAACAAAGTGGGAGGCATCACATTAGTAGACTTCAAGCTATACTACAAAGCTATTATAACTAAAACAGCATGGTACTGGCATAGCTAATTTGATTTTTGATATATCATTTATTTCCCAAAGTATGAAAACCTACTACTGGGCATTTAGAGTCAGACTGATCTGGCCTCGAGGCCAAGTTCTGTAGCATCCTCACTGGGTGACTCCACGTGGGTTTAAAACAAAACAAAACCTACTATTTATCTTGGCATTGAGGTCTATTGATTCCTTGTTCAATCTACTTTTATTCTGTTATTACCGAGTGTTTCAATCCTAACAGCTATTCTCTGGTCCAAAGTGATTGCAACTAATTCACTTTCCTGTATGAATTTTACCCACTTTTGCCTGCACTCCTTCAGTACTTTGTTCATGTGCTCCCTCTAGTATATGTTCCCATCATCTTTCAAGACTAGCAGTTTTAAAACATGGCCCAAGATTCTTTGGCACTCCTCCCACTGACAACTGAGATTTATGTCCCCACCTACAGTGAATAATCAGTACACTGTCCATCAATTGAGTTCAGCAAAATAATGCTATGTGATTTTCAAGGTTTATCATAAAAAAAGTCTCGCCATTTCAATCTGGTTCTTTTGGAACCTTTATTGATGGCAAATTCTCTATTAAGAAGTTCCTTTGTAGATTTTACAGGCCAAGATGTGAGAAGCCCAATATAGATAGCAAAACCATGTCTCCATGTTGTGATGGGCAATCTCAGTTGAACAACACTTTCAAGCCATTCCATACATCAGATATGTGAATAAAGAAGTGTCCAGGTGATTGTAGCCCCAAAGTAACAGACTTGACCCAAGCACTCTGTGCCTTTTTAACCAAGGCCTTAGATACTAAAGAACAGAAAGATACAAGCTATATCTATTGGATCTCTTTACAAAAGTAGGAATTTACTCTTTTGGGGAGCAATCCTCCCTAAATATTTTTATGTTTCTGTACTGTCCGGGCCTTGTGGAAAAGAGCACTGCAAAATTGTTGGCCTAATAAATAGCTTGGGAAGCTATAAAGAGTCTCTAAAAATAGAATCCTTCTATAAGATACAGTGATGTAATGACCTTTTTTTTCTCTTTCCTGGAAACATTACTTTTATTCCATGGTAATAAGGCCCCTTACCACCTCCTCCAACTCAAGAATATTTGCTTAATAAATGATCTCTCTCTCTGCAGGAGTTAAGTGGGTACATATATCAGCAGTCCTTATGCTAATTTTAAATCTCACAATTTGGAGATTTATTCTTGTGACGCATCTACAACATGTGTAGATAACATCTGACTCTTAGTATATTGATCTGTGGGTACTGGAGGTCTAACTAGCTGCAGAATTTTGTAATGAGTAAAAAAGTGTCTGTTTCTATGACTCAGAAAGCCTGTGTATTTTGGCAACATAAGCACACACACACACACACAGTGACAGGCTTATTTGCTTACAAATAGGTGTAGTGAGTATGAAGGATGTGTAGGCTGATTGAAGTAAAAGAGATGACCATGAGGTGGCAGAAGCACACAGTAAACTTTAGGTGGGCGGTGCTTTGACAAATTTGCACGGGAGATGTGTGGTGCCCCCTCAGCCTGACCCTCAGCATGAGGTAGAGCACGGCCACCCACTACCTATAAAGGGAGGAAAGCAAGGGGACTGCTAAGATTAAGGGAAATCAGGGAAGGGGCTTACAAGTCAACGTGATATCTCTTAGCAGTGTGATAGGGAGTTTCTGGGTCAGAGAACTCTAGAAGGCAGCAGCATTGTAGGTCATCTACACCCCGGTGTTTATCTTATGTATGGTTATCAGATCCTGGGTACCATGTCATAGAGTATGAAAAAAAGATAACTTCAAAATGGCTAAAAACCTGCTTACTTGGTCTATACTTAAGAAACTGGATGTGTAAAAATTGGATTTGGGTATTAGCAGGCTTTTGTGCTAATGGATCTCAGCCTACTGTGGAGAAGAAAACAACATAGGACCAATCAGTGCACAGGAATGATCTTTGGCTCATTTACATCATTTTTTGGTTAATATCTCAGATCCTTCCAGTTTCTGACTTAACATATCCTTGACACGAATCTGTGTGAACACACATCTGCCTTAACCTATAGATGATAGCACAGTGATGCAGTAGGGCTTCAGAAAACTGGGGTATAAGTGGTCATGCAGCGTCTCTCTTGGTCACTTGGAGGGCTTGTTCTGCAGACACTCCTGCTCAGCATCTCCCTCTCAGAAACCAGATCTTACTGTGAGAGGCCCAGGTCAAATGGAGAAGCCCGGTGTGGGCACTCTTCATGAGTTCCAACTGAGCCCAGATTGGGAGTCGTCTTATTCCAAATAGCAAGATGTGAGTGGGAAGGCACTAGATGATCTACCCTTGTCTATGTGAGTGTCCCAGACTGGGTTCTCACATCCCTTACGAGTGTGTAACAGAGAGAAGGCATCCCCCATTTGCCTTGTCTTAATTCTGGCTTCACAGAATCTGTGAGAATCATTAAATGGTTGGTGTTTTAATCTACCAACGTTGAGGTGATGCGTTATGCAGGGGTAGATAACTAGGAAAAAAGATAAGTACTATCTCTCTTATAAACCTTTGCATAAGACTTCCCTTCATATTTGTTTTCCATGGCTTTTAAACTTCTATAGCATCGAAATGTAATTCCCACAACTATCACTCACGAGGGTCCTTGCTATTTTACATGTGCAAATGCCAAATAACAACATTTATATTAAACATTCTTACAGGGCAGACTATATCAAAGACTTTCTTTTATTTAAATAATTGTAACAGTATGGTATGTTAATGCAAATAAAAAGAAAGGATTCAATAAAGCATGGAAAATACTACACAGAAAATAGAATTAAAAAGATTGAGTGCGCATTAAAATGTAATCTAAGTTAACCTTTAGTAACTGAGCAATTCAATGCCTTAAATAATACTATATATTTCGATAACATCAGTGAAGCTCATTAAAACACCTTAATAGTTCAGAAGAATGAATTAAGGCCTTAGAAAGATTTTAAACATTGTTTCCTTTTCACAGCCCATTATAGGGTTTGAAATTTTATTTAGTTACAAGGATTTTGAAAACCCAGCTATTTTAAAAAATTGCTGTGTTTCATAGCTAGTATGTGGTAAAAACGTAAGTATAACTCACAAATTTTCAAATTTGTTCTTATAACTTTACCAATTTTAATGCTAAAGTTATTTCAGTTACTTGATTTGCATTGAAATAAATATTTTTTTTATTTTTTATCAAATTTTTTTCAGTGTAACAAAGAGTAATTTTATTTAGGAAGAACAAAGAGAAAGTTTGGAGCATTTCCAAAGAGAGTTAGACGTGAGTCCCTCTGCTGAAGAAGCAGAAGTGAGAGAGACTGAGACACAAATGCCTTGCAGAGGTATAAATACCTATTCCCTCTCAGTTGGAAATTAGTTGCAAGTCTTTCATTGGCCTCTCTGCACCTCCACAAATTATTCCTTTTTCTGTTGGTCATTAATTATTGTCTCTTTCTATTGGCCATTGGATTTAAAAATTATTAAAAGTTCTTAAATTCAGACATCTAATGATGTCAAATAATTTTTAACATCACTAATTGTTAGAAAGTCAAATAGTGACAAATGTCAATGTTCTATTTGTATTTAGGAAATAGAATGATTCGATTTAGATGTCTGGTATTTTGGAATATTCTGTCTTTGCATCCACTGTAATATTTTGTTTTGTTTGGTTTGTTACTTTCTCCCTTGTCTATTTGCACTTTATTTGGACAATTAATGGAAAAGAAACTTATTGGCCCATTTAAATAAATCTCCTTTGACCTTACATTACATTAAATGGTAGCTCTTTTAAATAGGCCATACCCTTGAATTCAAATGGGAGTATGGATAAATTAAGCCTTTTTCATTTAGACTCTATTGACCTGATTTAACTATAATGTATTTTTGTAAACACACATCTGTTGTTTATGACAAAAGACTAAAAGTGTATTATAATTAGAAATCTGCCACTAATTTATTTTCTTCTTAACCACCTGCTTCATACAGGATTATATTATCTCGTGATATAACACTCTTTTATATTAAAAATAATGATTGCATAAGAGAATATTATCCAAGGTTTTGAAAATAATTTTGATTTTAGTTTAATTTTTATTTTCAATATGTGCTTTTGTATCATGTTGGCAGTTATCTTGCAAGTAGAGACTATTGTTTTTGAAAGTGTTCTATTCTGTTAGCAGACAGACTATCTTGACCAATCATAAAGCTCATTTATTACTCTTATTATTTCCTGGAATTACACAGTAGAGGTAACTCACAAAAAATAGTTTTTCAACTTTTCTTCATGGAAAAAAATCCTCTTATTTTTCTTAAAAATTGCTAACTATCATAGCATTTTTAGTGAGTATCAATCCATTGTTAAAATATCAGAATGTTAATGGTTATTTTTAAAAGACTTGTCTCATAAACATTAACTGATATTACCTACTATACTTAGTTTGTATTTAAGATCATCAAAGAAGTAGACCAAGCAGATTCTTGAGATTGCAAGAAATTAAGGAATCAAAAATAAAGAAGAAATCATATTTTGGAGATCAGAGAATTTTAACATGTTTTACTATCAATATAGAATTTTGTTCTTATACATTGGTAAATATATACAGAAAGTACATCTGTCCCTTTTAAAAACTCCAATTGATGTAATGTTTGTATCATTTACTTGTTGCTTTCTTGACAGATAAATTATGTATAGCTGGATAGAGATTCAAGGGCATTTTTTGAGTTATTGTTAAAAGATAGTTCAAATACAGTGGAGAAGAGAAATTAAATAAATCAATTATTTAGGACTTTTGAATTTAAGTATAGAATGAAATCAGATAGAGAGTCAAATAATTAAATCCACATTATATTATTTTCTACTTTGATTTGTAATTTGACCTGTGGAGGTAGGTGTGTAGACCAGAAAGTTTCACTGATGAATGATGAGAGAAAAGTAGTAATTACTATGTCTACAAATAGCCAGGGACTATGTTTTCCAGGTATAACTTCTTATTATAGGCTGAGAATTCTGGAATAAAGAAATGAATAAAATTTGAGGACTAAATAAAAATCACAGGTAGATGTTGTTAAAGAATTTATAGACACAAAATAATTAAAGTAAAAGAATTGTGTAAAATAGAAGCCTAATTTTCAAAAACTAAAGGCAGTGTAATTCACTGATTCATTTACTTAGTTAGCAAATAACTGCTGATCACATACTATCTTCTAGCCATACTCTAGACATGTTATAATCTGACAAAGAGCACACAGAAAAAAGCTCATGTCCTGGTCATAGAGCTTATATTGGCAGGGATAGATGTCAGAAACCAGATTTTCTGAGCACTGGATCTACTCAAAAGTAGCCAACATGTGAAAATGATTTTGCCCATTTTTGAAGATTCCTATTCTTTATGAAGATGGCTCAGAGACGGGATCTCAACCTCTCTTGATATTCTAAGGACAAAGTCAATGTAAACTTGACATCAGTAATCCTGCAAATAAGAGACTGTCATCTTTTTAAATTTCAGTTGCAATTTTTCCTGAGCCAAATGTCTATTCAAAGGCAGTTGTAAAAAATAATACAGAGAGAGCTCATGTACAGGTTACCTAGTTTCCCAATGATAACATTTTGCAATACCACAATAACAAGCCAATACAATTTCACAACCAGGATATTGAAATTGATACAATCTATATACTTTATTCAAATTTCCACAATTTAGCCTGTCCTTAAATGGGTGTATATGTTTTACTTTTATACAATTTTATCATATCTATACCTTCATATATCTACCATAATGGCCAAGATACTGAACAATTTCATCGTCATTGAGATTTCTCATGTTGCCCTTTTATAACCATACCTACCTTCTTCTTGACTCCTAAATACGTTCTTAACCCATGCTACACATTAATCTCTTCTCCACTTAGAAAATTCTCTTACACAAAATATTATATAAATAAAACAATATAGTATGTTATCTTAGAAAACTGCAATTTTTTAACTTGCTATAATTTTTGAGCTATTACTAGTTACTGGCATGAATAAAACATCTATGTATATTCATTTATAGAGATATCTGTGTAAATACAAGTTTCATTTATTTGTGATAAATTCCCGAGAGTGTAGTTGTTGAGTCATATGGTAGTTGCATGTTTAGTTTTATAAGAAACTGCCGAACTAATTTCCACAGTGGCTGTACCACTTTTTATTCTTGGCAGTAATGTATGAGTGATTCAATTTTTTCACATCTTTGCTAGCATTTGGTATCATGACTTTTGTTTTTCTTTTTAGACAATCTGATATGCGACAGACTCTTTGTTTATGAAACAGTCTCTCTTTATTTTAGAATGGTAGACCTACAAGCCAAGACGTGTATTATCCATGTTAACATTTTTAGTGTCCAGGATGCCATGTGGTACATGATAGACTTTCAACAAATAACTTCAATGAATAAATAAATAATATGACTTTTTATTCTGTAGAATGTTTTGTAGGGATTGATCTTTCTTCTGTGTTGTTTAAATGACAGAACTTAAAATGCCCTATTTTCTTCAGATATGTGATTAAGAATCTTTGTGTGCAGCAATGTATGATGTCTAAAAGGAGAAAATTGCTGAAGTGGGATTTCTCATATTTAAAGAGTCACATTTATATTAAATATTAGATGAAAATGTTTCTCATTCATTTATTGAATAAATATTTATTCAACAATGATCTGTGCCAAGCACCACTATTAATATTGAGAATGAGACTTTCAAAAATAAAAATCCCACCCTCATAAATATATCTTTGTGGTGTAATCATAAAATTAACAAAGCTTATATATATGTATATATAATGAATACACTATTAATATATGTTTTATAAAATTTAAATAAACATATAAATTATGTGCTTATTCATAATTTATATACATTTACCTATATGCATATATTTATAGAATATTTTAAATAATAGCAAGTGAAAAGTAGAAGAATTAAATGGGAAGAGAATATACTTATTAGGAATATATTCACCTAAAAGTAACAGAAAAATTTAACCAGCATTGGTTAAAACACAAGTTTCCTCAAGGTATACATTTGTAGTATTGACTGAAAAGTTCAAGGATGTCATGTCTGATGGCTTTATAATTCTTTCATAATTATAAAATTATAATCTGGACACAGTAATTATTCAACATAAACTTTAGTGTTGATCGTGGTGGTGTGGTAAAGCCATTGTTTCCTTTGGGGGAGACAAAGATTTTTGTGGCTATTTTGAGCCATTTAAAACTGTTCTGTTTGGGGTTTTTTGGTTTTGGTTTTTTTTTTTTTGAGACAAAGTCTCACTTTGTCACCCTTAGTAGAGTGCTGTGGCATCATATCTCACACCAACCTCAAACTCATGGACTCAAGTGATCCTCTTGTCTCAGCCTCCCAAATAGCTGGGACTACAGGAGCCTGCCACAATGCCTAACTATTTTTAGAGATGGGGGTCTCACTTTTACTCAGGTTGGTCTCAGCCAGTCAGAGTGCTGAGATTATAGGTGTAAACCTATTCTATCTAAAGTTATGCTTATATGTGGCATTCTTGGACCATTCAGCTTCTCTGATACAAGTGCAATCAATTCCTCTTCATTCTGAAGGTAACTCTGACTTGTGCAACAGTAGTAGTTACCTTTGACCACACTCAAAATGCTAAGAGATTTGTAAAGTCATCAGAGGTGGCATCTTTGAACTTTTCAGTCAATATCTTAAATGTGTACCTTGAGGAAACCTGTATTTTAATCCATGCTGGTCAAATTCTTCTGCTACTTTCAGCTGAATGTATTCCTAAGAAATATATTCTCCTCACATTTGATTTTTCTACTTGCCACTTGTTATTCTTTCTCAATACAATTTATTATGGCTATTTTTAAAAATTATAATCAGTGCATAGTAATTACTCATTGTAAACTTAGTAGTGGTGGGGGTGTGGTAATTGTAAATTGAGCTGCAGTAAACAGTCTACACTGCAAATGTCTTTATGATAAAAGGATTTTCTACTTCTGGGTAGATGCCTAGTAATTGGATTGCAGGATCAAATTGGATGTCTAATTTGAGTTCTTTGTGGATTCTCCATACTTTCTTTCAAAAAGGTTGCATTAGTTTGCAGTCCCACCAGCAGTGCAAAAGTGTTCACTTCTCTGAGTTTAATGTTTTTGTTGGAATTAATTTTATATTTTCATCCTCTGCAGTTATAAAAATACCTAACCTGTTGTTTCCCTGATGGATAGTAATTTGCTAGCCTTACTCATACCAGTTCCCTTACTCAGGAGGGAACTTACTCACTTCATGAAGGAGGCACTTGGTTTCAGACCCCTGGTCATGGCTTAGAGAATCCAACAGTTGATCTGCTCACTAACTGGCCTGCCCCAGCTCTCTTGGTACATGCTACAGTTCAGGGTGGCCCCAGGTGCTGTCCATTCCCCTCTGTGCCCTTTGTGTGGAATGTGGGTATCTCTACACAGAAATTCAAGTCAATCTCTGGACCAAACCAATTGGGAGCTATGGGAGAGGGTGCTGACCTACCTGAGAGCTTAAATCATTCAGCAAGCCCCACACAGAGTCTCTGCTTCTGTACTAACAAACTCTCCCTCACGTCTTTCCTTTGTTACTTCATTTCTTCTTTTTATTTTCTGCTCCTAGAGAAAATAAAAGGCTGTCTAGAGGCTGTTTCTCGTCTGCCATCTTTTTTTCATTCTCATGTAAAGAGTTTTAAATCATACCTTCCCTTGCTTCACAGCCACCTTACAACTCTCCATGGCAGAAGAGCATCAATTTGTAAAAGGACATTGTATCCTTTTACCCTGTATTCCAGCTTGAGAGAAAATGACATGATCTCTGTTTGCAAGTTGGTTTTCTTTTTTTTCACATAAAAGTGCAGGTAGGAACCTCAAGTCTGGTAGGGTAGTTTCATAGCCACCAGAAAAATGCTTGGACGGTTCCTTATTTGTCTTTCTGTTAAGCTCAACACACAGCTTCTAACTTGTAGTCCAAGATGGTTTTTACAGCTGCTTAATACTAATCTTAACTGGATAGTATGAGTCCTCATGCTTGTTCTTCTTTTTTAAATTTTTGTGATGTTTTAGGGTTTTTTCTTACCACTTCCATATAAACTTAAAATCCATTTTCTAATATAATAAGAACTTTTCAGAAACCATTTTGATTTCAAAGATTATTTAGGCAAAATTTACATATAGCATTAATTTTGTTGAATGTTATGTTATAAAAACATAGCATGTTTTTTTTGGTTTTTATGTCTCCTTTAATTTTTTTGAAAATGTAGAAGTTTTCACAGTAAAGATTTACATGATTTTTATGCTATTGTAAACAACATAGAAATTTAAAATAGTTTTTAAATTTAAAAATATGTACAAATACAAATGTCAGAAAGTATAATTTAAAAAATATGTTTTTAAATATCCTTGCTACATTGACTTACAAGATCTGATAGTTCCTTTGTAGCCTGAGTGTGGTGTTCTATTTGTACAATCATAACATCTACACATAAAATATTTTATTTTTCTCTGTTTAATATTCACTAATTTTCTTTTTTTTTTTTTTTGTAGAGACAGAGTCTCACTTTATCGCCCTGGGTAGAGTGCCGTGGCGTCACACTGCTCACAGCAACCTCCAGCTCTTGGGCTTAAGCGATTCTCTTGCCTCAGCCTCCCGAGTAGCTGGGAC